>VZTV01005992.1:17995-35485 GCA_013400875.1 Anhinga rufa | reverse complement strand
GCACAGCACAGCGGCGCCCGCCCGGGGCCGCGGGAGGGGACGGGGCGCCCGGCGCCGCGCTCCAGTTCCTCATTTTCCCGCCGGGGCTGCGCCTCCCGCAGAGCTGCGCTCCGCGCCGAGCGGCGATGATGGACCGCGACCGCAACAAGACGCTGCTGCTGGAGCTGCAGAGGGCCGCCGGCACCGGGAACGGCCGCTGCGCCGACTGCGGGGAGCCAGGTAAGGGCGCTCCGCCCGGCAGCGGCCCCCGCCCCGCTCCCCTCCGCCCGCCCGGCGCGTTTCTGACAGGAAAGCGGGGGTGAGTGAGGGGCCCGCCGGGCCCCTCGGGCTGTGCCGCCGCCCCGGCGTCCGTCCCCCCGCGCTCAGCCTCCCGTCGCGCCGCTCTCCGCTTCCCTCAGCTCCCGAAAGCGGGACCCGCCGTCGCCTTTCGCTTCACGCACGGCGGAGGCGGGAGGCGGGAGCAGGTGGCCTCTCCCGGCGGCGGCCGTTCGGGCGGGCCCCTCAGCCGAGCGGGGCCGGCAGCGGCGGGGGGACCGCGCGGGCCAGGAAGTGGCCTCGGCGCCCCGGCACCTTCCCTAGAGCTATTTGTAGCCGGTGCACAAGGCCGGAGGAGGGGAGCCTGCGGGGCGGTTTTCCACCTCTGCGGGGAACGTCTCTGCACGGGGGTTTTGGCGCAGAGGAAGGCAGCGAAGAGCCTGACAGAAAGCCCGCACCAGGCCGGCGCCCTGCACTTGTTCGAGGTGGGAGTCACCCTGACCCAAGCGAGCCGTCAGTCGGTAGCCTACAGCAGCTGGAAGAGGACGACAAGTAGCTTCTGTTTGATGTGATAAGGGAGAAGCGGAGGGCGACATGGTGAAAGTGGCTATCTAAGGAAACGGTCTTGCCAGAGCGCTCGGGATGCCTCCGAGCATCGACTTGTCGAGGTCGCTCAGGGGATACAGGCAGCAGCAGGCGAAAGAGTGAGCTTTCATGGGCTGAGGACACGAGTCCTCGCGCTGGGTGGTCGTGCTCTGTTGTACCCTCAGTAGTGCTCACCGTCCGCAACATCCTTCCACTGTTGATTCAGCAACGGCAGCTTTCCATGCAGAACTAATAATTAGCAGAGCTTTTACATCACCACCCGGCTGCCGGCACAGTCACATTAATTTTTAAACAAATAGTCGGTGAAAGAGCCTACAAATGCAGGGGCTACATTATTCATTGGGGAAAGCAGGTGCTGTTCCTCTGAACAGCCATAAACAATGGACTGGGATCTGATGTACTACGTGCGAAGCCTGGGCTGTGCATCAGATGTGCTTTTTTGCCCCTGCCAGTGGCTGTGTCTTTTCCCATGTCTTAGTTCATTCTTTGTGTTTGTATCTAGATCCAGAGTGGGCTTCTTACAAACTTGGAATATTCATTTGTTTGAATTGCTCTGGAATCCATCGCAACCTTCCTCAAATCAGCAGGGTCAAATCCCTTCGGCTTGACTTCTGGGAGAACGATCTTATAGAGGTACAGAGGAAAAAGCAGTAATTCATTTATTTTTCTCCACATTTCACCATAGCCTCCTCTGCCTCATCATTCTTATGTCATCCACCGTGGACAGAGGAACAAAGCCACACAGCCAAGTTAACTCCATGGGTAATTTTAGGGTGGTTTTTTTTATGATCTGCTCAATCAAATTACACTGATAGGTGTTCTAACGGGTGTTTCTAACAGCCTGCAGCGTATTTATTTTTTAATAGTACACAGTAACTCCTCATTCCGGTTTAGAAGCCCACAGATATTTCCAGATGGTATATCCTATTTGGTAATCAACATACCCTTCTTAAATATTGGCTCAGCCTCTCATCTTTCAATTGAATTTTGTTAATAATATAATCACAGTTAATGTCTAGGAGGAGGAGATGAAGGTATAAGGAGATCATAAATACTGTTTCTCCTCATTTTCTTTTGTTCTTTCAATAACAACCGCAATCTTGCATTCTTCCCCATCTGGTTCAGAACTGTAAATACTGAAAAAGGCTTCGCCACCTAAAAAGTGCAAACTGTAGGGCCAAAGGGAATTTATAATCATATGTAGAGATGCACTGAGAGTTATGGCGAGACTGAGCAAAAAGTGCAGTGCTCCCTTTGATACAAGGTTCATTTTATGTTCCTGACACGATATTGATTTTGTAATTGCACGCCTAACTAACTTCTTTTGTATTTCAGTTTATGAAGAAGCATGGGAATCTCTGTGCCAAAGCTAAATATGAGGCGAAAGTCCCTCCCTACTATTACATCCCTCAGTCCCGTGATTGCTTGTAAGTTGATGGTGTGTTTTCTGCTGCAGACTTTTACAGCTATTGAACAACTGCTTTCCTCTACAGGTCTCTTTGGTTGGTTGGTGAAAATAGAGTAGAGGCAGATCAGCTTTATCCATGTTTTCCTCTTTCAGGGTTTTAAGAGAGCAATGGATTAGAGCTAAATATGAGCGTGAGGAATTTGTTGCCACCCGAGTCTGCCAAGATCCTTGTTCTGCAGGTAAAAGTTAGGATTGTCAGGGAAAAGGTGTTACTTTAAGGCCAACAGCACAGTGTTGTTTGCAACTTTGAAGATCTTTACGGTTGGCTTGTCATATTTGAACTGTTGGATGTGTGCAGGCCTGCTTTGAGTCTAACTTTGAGAAGAAACTCCTAAAAAAAGGCACTTAAGACAAGTGCAAGGGTGTATCCAGATCTTACAGTTCTCTAGTTCTCCACTGATTTTTACATATGAGGTGAAAATTCTCAGATGGAGAAGAGGCTTGAAGCTCTGTGCCACATCACCATTTAGATAAACAGTCCTGCTATTGTGTTGCCCTTCTCTGACACTTACCTCGGCCCAATCTGCAGGTAGCCGTGAAGGATTCCTCTGGAAGCGTGGGCGGGAAAGCAGACAGTTCCTGAAGAGGCAATTTCTCCTATCAGCAAGGGAAGGAGTGCTGAAGTACTACACCAAAGAAGTGAGTTCCTCGGCCAGAGTTGGCCGTAGGTAGCTGGTCAACGTCCATCCTCAGACCCTGCTCTTCACCGTCAAAACCCAGCATAAATAGCTGTCTCTAGTTATGCAGCCAGGCCAGCCTGTGTTTGGAGCAGCCCAGATGTTTCCCCATTAATATATGTGGTATCTTAGATAATTGCTCTTTTGGATTTAGCCCTTTTCCTCATCCCTTATCTTAACCCTGCAGCCTCCTTTTGCTTAGTGAACAAAGGAAATGGATGCTAGCAGTTGAACAGCAAGATGAAGAAGAGATCTGTCAGCAGCTGTTACCTCTTGTATTACCAAAATATTCTCTCATCAACTGCTGCGGCATCATCCTCAACATGTCTCTCTTCTGTGGGAGAGTGTAGCTAATTGTTCTCCATCTATGAGGCTGGAGATAGAACCCGTCCCTTGCAATTCAGACACATCCCTCTCAAATAGTGACCCAGCACTTGTCAAGGAAAGGGAGTCACTCTTTGCAAGTGATTTTATGTGGGATGTAATTAAGGCTTTATATTTCAGATATTTTAGGATGCCTGCTTTCTCTTTAGTAGGGATCTAGTTCTCACACAGCTAATCTGTCCTCCATTACCTTCCCTGAGAGCACTTTAATACAGCGATGCTTTTCATTTCACAGTCCAGAGGTCCAAAAGCCATTATCAGCATTGAGAATCTGAATGCAATGTTCCAGACAGAGAAAATCCAACATGCTCATGGGCTGCAGATCACATACAACACAAATGGTCAAACAAGGAACCTTTTTGTCTATCACGAAAGTGGAAAGGTGAATACCATGGAGGTTTTGGCATAAGAAAGATGCTTAGATATTGGATTTATATTTTGGAAGAGATACCCTGTTTCTGCAGGATCTGCTTTTATTTGAAGCCACTATGACTTGTAGAACATAGAAAGTTTGCAGATCAACTGATTAGTGTCAAATGCAGAATTTGACACTAATAACTACAACATCTCGTTCCTGTTCTGTTGGGGCATATATTCAACTTCACACCCTGAATAGTCTTAAGGCCTCAGTGGGGCACATACATAAATCTCTGTAAGGTAACTGCCTAACAGTTTTATACAATTCTGTGGTAATATTCTTTGAAGCCTTCTTGACATGCATATAAAATATTGTTGTTCTGCATTATTTCCAAGCAAACAACTATAATTTTAAGAAGTATGTCTATGGGGTTTGTTAGATTTCTGTTTCTTTCCTTGCCGCAGTTCTCATGTCTTTCCAGGTACAAAGGTTTTTAAACAATCCGTATCTGAATCAACTGAAAAAGCTTGTGTACCCAGACTTGGGTGACTGTCCATGCTGAGAATGTCTGGGACCTCCCTGGTGGAGCATTTTAAAACTATTTTGGAGGCTCAGAGTTTTTCAGGTGTCTGCGACAAGTCACTGACTCTCTCTGCCCCCTGGGGAGAAAGTACATCTTTGCAAAGAGGTCACAAGGAAGGAGAAAGGCATTTTGGAGAGGCAGTACTCTTACTCCTTCTGGTTGTTCTTGTCTTTATGTTTGTATTTGCTGTTTTCCCTAGGAGATCGTTGACTGGTTCAATGCCATTCGGGCAGCACGTTACCATTATCTCAGAACAACCTTCCCATCTGTCCCTGAGCCTGAGGTGAGAACTGAACAGGGCTTGAATTAGTCTATGCAAACATAGCATGGGAAAACATTTTCCCACTTCTGCCAGAGTCAGGTGCTCAAACAGCAGCATATGGATCTTGGGCATGGACAGAAGAGGTAAAAGGGAAAGCCACACTGGATAACATGCGAGAACATAGTCAACATTTAAGGCCTAAAATTCTCCATGTGGTCCTTATAAGGTTTTTGAAAGAGTACTTTATGTTACTTCTTATTTCAGATTTCCCTTTACTGAGCAGCCAAAAAAACCCTAGGCCCCAAAAGCCAAAATTGATGGTGATTAGCTTTGACAGAAACAACAGAAAAGCAAGCTTGAATGAGACAGACTTCTTTTGTGTGTGTTTGTGTTCTCCTAGCTCATACCCAGGATCACAAGAAATTATGTCAAAGAAGGATATATGGAGAAAACAGGACCAAAAGTAAGTGCATACTTGGCAGTACACAAACAGGATTATTCCAGATGGAGAATATTTGATAATTCTATGATGTTTACTAGTAAATGATTTGTTGAGCGACTATGTCTCCTGGGTCGATAAAAGACATTTTATTCAAGTAAGTCATGTTCTTTGGGATCATGTTTTATTTTGTGTGGAAAATAAGACTGGGAAGAAGAATCCCCCTTGAAGAGTAAGCAAGATGGATTAGCTGGCAGTGGATGTGCAAAGTACTGTTGCGCAACACTGGATGGATTGCTGTATCTGCTAACTGCAGCTCTACAACAGCAGCTCCTGCTAGAACAGAACATCACATGCTGACTCCCCTACTTCCCTGTTTCTCTAAAGTATGTAAGACACATCTGCTTATAGCAGCAAAGTATGATTGAGCAAATTCTCCACAGTGAAGCCTGTGGTTTGGTTTGGGTTTTGTGGGAAAGTATGTGGGCCACTACTCCTTGGAACAGGAGTGGGAGATTTCAGGCTCTGCTGAAGGAGGTTTTGTTTGAACATTACCGCTTCTTGCCTTGCTGTCCTCTGAGTGAACCGTGAGCCAAAGTCCCATTAAAAGGTTCAGTGGTATAATGCTGATATTGAATATTCTGGGGTTTTGGCCCAGCACAATGCTAGTGTCCCAATACATCTTCCTGCAGGTATTTGCACAGAGAATACTCACAGCTACAAGCATGAAAGACTGTGTGTTTTCTCCCAAGGCCTAAATTCTGCTCAGACTGAAGTGAGCTCTAGGAGAGGACCCTTTGATTCAGAACAGAGCAATGAACAGCTCAGGGAATGGTCAGATGAGTGTAGTTGATGGAATTAGAACTTTTTAAAAAACCTACCATTTGTCCTTACTATTGTGCATCCCGCATGCTAGGGACAACCCCCCAAACCAAAATGCTGAAATGGATTGCACACTCTCATTATCGCCACTGGATCATTCTCTGCAGTGCTTTCAATTAATCCATTTGCTGCAACTTCCTTAATCCCAGTAATTTGATCACTGGTAGAACCAAACTTCCCTGCCTTTCCCAAAGGATTGTCATTGAATGCAAATCTCTCGTGTGAACCCAGGGAGAAGGGAGCTAAGGGCTGCGCACAGCAGGGACTCACCCATCACCAGTTATGGGGATGAATGAAACAGAACTCAAGCTCTGAGTCATTTAAGCAGTCCAGGGATCTGCCTTGAATAGGCTGAACTCCCCTCTGGGACTTGGTTTTAAAGAACTTCTATCATCTCCTTGCAGCAGAAAGAAGCCTTTAAGGTGCGGTGGTTCTGCCTGGATTCTCAAGAAAGGAACCTGATGTACTTTAAAAATCCACTGGTAAGAGGAGTGTTTTTCGCTGTTCCCACAAGCCCCTCCATGAAGTTGGGTGGGGAGGAAGGGTCTGTTCTCATCCAGCTCTTCAGTGGCTGCACAAGGCTGCAGGAGGCTCAGTCTCAAGAGCTCATCTCCCTTCTCAATGGATCTCTTTGAAGCTGAGATGTTTGAGAACTCTGGCCCTTACAGTGGCTGTGGGGAAGATCTGAGTCTTTTAAAAGTAGCTGCTACTGCCCGTAGTGTTTATAGCCCACCCTCCCCCAGCCCTATTGTGCCTGTGACCTTAGGCAAGATGAGGAACGTACCAATAACAGAGGCTTGGCAGCCCCAATATCTTGCTTCCTAGCACTGCTCTAGCCATGAGAATTATCTTTCCTTGCTCCTTCTGGACACCCACCAACCAGCTCTGTAAGGATGGGTCCCTCCCTCCTTCTTCTGAGAATGCCCATGAGTGTAAAAAAACCCTCGAGTGTGTTTCCCGCTGCCTGTCACCAATTCGGTGTCCCTTTCACACATCCCCAGTTCCTGCTCCATGTCAAGGGAGAGAACAATGTCTGCTGGAGCTGCACTGTCTACTGGCTAACAGCTGTCTTCTGCTTCCTTCTTTCTAGGATGCATTTGCACAAGGCCAGGTTTTTATTGGAAGGATGGAAGAGGGATACGAAGTACAAGCGGGCTTACCCCAGGGAGTCCGGGTGAAGAAGAGGAAACCAGCGATCACTGTGGTCACGCCAATGCGACAGTTTGTGTTTATATGTGAGAATGAGAGGGAGCAGAAGGAGTGGATAGATGCCTTAAATGGAGTCATTGCCCAGCCTATGTCTGGTTAAGACTAGCACTGACTTCTGGTGGAACTGCACTTCTTGGGCTCTGTTCAGCACTGCCTCCGGCCTCTTTCTGTTGGCAAGGATGGTGCTCAAGGCCCTGCAGTGACTCTAGTTCACAGGGCTTCTTCCTTCAACGGCCACAGGCACAGGAAGGGTGGCAACAGAAAAATGAGTAAGAGGGAGTGCAGATATTCAGAAATTATCTGTGCCCCTGCAGAGCCTTGCTTGAAGTGCCTTCTCTCTTTCTACCCTTCTCTGCTTTTGAGCAGAGGAGGCCTTCCTAGCCTGACGTAGGGATGAATCATCCAGTGTTGTCTTATGGGAAAAAAACCCAAAGTCAATGGAGAAAGTCTGACCCCAGAAGGGCTGACATGCACTTCCTTCAGGACTCCTGCAGGTGCTGTTTTATCAGCTCCTCCTTTTTTTGCCTTGGTCTGATGTCAGAAGGACTCTGGTACATTCCTGAAGGATGTACCTGACAATGCAGCCAGTGGCATATATCCTGCCAGTGAATGGGGTCACCTGTCGCATGAGTCCACAGGGACAGTGACCGACAGGCAAAGATATCATCTGTCAGGAAGATGCAGGGTGTCCTGTTGGGTAGATCTAAGATACCGATTCATGCTGGAGTCACTGGATGTCCTTCTCAGGGAGGAGCAGAGTCAGGCAGCTACACTCCACCTGGCTGCAGCTCCTGTCCAGACAGGGACATGGTTGTTTTCAACAGAGTGGGTTTAATGTCTTTTACAGTATTACATTTCTAGCACAGTAAAAAATAAAAGTCAGGTTTGAATTGTGGAGGATGCTCTAATGGAATCACTCTTAACGACAAATACTCCTATCTCCTTGCTTTCAACAATCTTTGCTGTTTGATTTTTTTGTGAGTGGCAAATTCAACATGTGAAAACCAAATTTTTCCAAAGCAACCCCACGCAGTGCCCCAGCAAACGCATCATGAGTACAGGATGAACAAACGCTGATCTGTCTCGCCTCCTAAAAAACAGATGAAGCTTAATGAGCTTGATTAGTCTGAAGCAGAAACTAGTTTTAAAAGTGTTATCTTCAGCGACTAGCTTGAAGACACTCGATGAAGGAGGACCAGCGCTGGAAGTGGAGGGCGAGTGCCTCCTGCTCAGGTACCACTCACATGCATTCTGTGCAGGAACTGGTGAAGATTTGCACTGGCTGATACTGCGCGCTGAGTATTATCTTGCCTCAGGACCAAGTCTGAGATTTCATTCTACCAAGCAACCAGTTGTTCAGATATTTAATTCTTCTTTTCAGATAGCCTTAGTTTGCAGATCAAGAGGAAGTCTTGCAGACTAAGTTTCTGGTGACGCTTCCACCTTCTGCTGAAAATTGCCAGCCAGTCAGAGATACCCAGAATAGTTCTCTTCTGCAGAAATGAGGAAGTGCTGATACTTGCAGGGATTAGTGAGATTTAACTCTTTTTTTTTGTTGTTTGTTTCCCCCCCACGATAGTGCAGAAGAATCGTTTGAGTTGGATCATCATTCTGCCTGTCTCGGCCAGCTCATCACCATCCAACTCTGAGCAATCTGCAGCAGTTTGGCTTGCTGATATGCTCCCGTAAACTTCCCTGTGTTCCCACTCTCTCTCCCCACGTAACCTGATTCATTCTAGCTCACATGCAGGTTCAGCAAATCTTTTTAACAACCTAATCCCACAACCCTCGGAATCAATAGCAAAGCATGTTCTGACTGGTACAAGGGCAATATTAATTGCTATTTTGAGATGAACTGAGTAAGCCAGGATGACCTCAGAAGAGTTCAGTCCATCCAGTAGCCTGAACTTCACATGGATGGGGCTCTGCAAGTCCCACGGTGCTCTTCCACTTGCTCAGTCGCTGTGTTGCTACTTGGTCAGTAGACCAACCACGTCAGCAAACCTGATATGACTTGTTACAAACCCGGGAAATTCCCTGTGAAAAGGAAACCGTGTAAATAACTAACTTTTTCGGAGAGTCGTTGGAAGTCACGGAGAGCTCTGCAGCGCAGTTCGTTCCTACAGTCAGCCCAAACCCGCGGTCCGAGCGGCCGGCAGAGGAGGCGCTGGGCCGGGACCGGGCTTCCCGGCGGGCGCGGGGGGCTGCGCGGCTGAGCTGCCCCGGGATCGCCCCGGGAGGGCTCGGCGGCGGGGCGCCGCCCCCGGCANCCGGGCCGGCCGGGCCATGGCCGCCGCGCTGGGCCTCGACCGGCTCCTGCGCGCCGTGGACCTGAGCTGCGCCTGCTGCCTGCAGTTCTTCACGGAGCCCGTGCGGCTGACGGGCTGCAGCCACAGCTTCTGCCGGCCCTGCATCGTCGCGTACCGCAAGGGGAGGCCGCGGGCCGGCTGCCCGCTCTGCCGGGAAGGCTTCGAGCTGAACGACCTGCGGCCCAACCGGGAGCTGGCCGCTCTGGTGAGCTTAGTCTCGCAGGAGGTAGCGGGAGAGTTGGAAACGCGGGATGAACTGCAACCCTCTGGAGCTGTTGCCTGCGACAACCCCAGCCCGGCGGGGTGGCGACGTGGGGAGAAGGTATGGCCGCAGGCAGCCCGGGGCTCCTCCCCGCGGCACCCCAGGAACTCCGGGGCTCCTCCCCGCGGCACCCTGGGACACCCCGGGCTCCTTCCCGGGGCTCCTCCCCGCGGCACCCCGGCACATCCCGGGGCTCCTCCCCGCGGCACCCCCCGGCACATCCCGGGCTCCTCCCCGGGGCTCCTCCCCGCGGCACCCCCCGGCACATCCCGGGGCTCCTCCCCGCGGCACCCCCCGGCACATCCCGGGCNCCGCGGCCCCCCCCGGCACATCCCGGGCCCCTCCCCGGGGCTCCTCCCCGCGGCCCCCCCCGGCACATCCCGGGCTCCTTCCCGGGGCTCCTCCCCGCCGCACCCCCGGACAACTCCGGCCACAACTCCAAATACCTCACCAGAGTCATTAGCCTTGTCACAAGTCTCCTGTACGCTGAGCAGGTGGGTTTAGCTGAAGCAGTGGTTGGGGCTCATGTGTGGGGAGGATATTGAGGACTGCATATCTGATTTAGAAGAACAGCTGCAGTATTCAGATGCTGTACAATACTAATAACTAACGGTTCTTTGTGCCGGGTGTTATTTATGGCACAATAAAGCATTGGAGACTCCTGAAAGGGCGCATAACATTATTATACAGTGCTGCAGCTCCACCCAGCTGAATAGCACAAAATGGACTGGTTCGTTATCTAGATCTCTGCTTAAAATAACTCCCAGCCTTGGAGGAGATGAGGAAAATCTGTTGACCTTCATTATTTTAGCACATATGTATCTAAAAAGTCTTCTTCAGTCTCTGCGATTGAGCCAAGGGCTTAAACTCACAATGGTATTTGAAAATGTAATTGATGACCGTTGCATATTGACTTCATTGTGACTATTCCCACTCAGAATTAATTGGGTCTTCCAGACCCCTCTCAACCAGCCCAGTGCTTAAATAATGTCCATGATGTAGGGATTTTTATTATCCTGCTGCTTAAGCTAGTCATGCTTTCTTTGAGGGTTATGTAGATAAATGGTCTAATATGTCGCTTTAAAGGAGGAAGAGATATGGGACCTCTCCAAGCACCTAGAAATGACTGCAGAGACCATCCAACTCTTGAAGGAAGATCTCAGTAAAGCAAAGGTACACATTGTATGTTCACTACCCACAGTTAGCGTCTGCTTCCGCTGCCACCTGGAGACATGATTGATGCCAGCATAGACTTCCAGCCCAGAGCGGGAATCTGCCTTTTTGTTTCCTTCTCTTGCTGTCGCAACTCTGTTTTTATTGATTAGAATGAACTATGGCGCCAGCTGTACTAACTCCTGTCTGGGCTGGCACAAAGGCCACTGGAGTTGTGCATTCTTGCCTTTTTCTGCCTGCCCCAGGAGCAGCCCGGATATTTCTGTAATTCTTAGATGCAAAATGCAAATCATAAAGAGGGAATATTGACCCTTCTAAGTTGTCAAGCCAAGACTGCTGGCCATAAAGTAGTCAAGATCCTTAACATGCCCAAAATCTCATTGCAGGCAATGCAGGATAGTGTCAAATATATTTTATTCCTTTGAATAACGGTAGCTGTTCCTGGTCTGCAGGGGTCAGTCAAAGAGCACGTTAGATGGGGCAGTAGGTTCTCATATTCCACACATCTTTTCTAACAACACAATGAACTCCATGTTTTCTGCCTTTCAGGAATACGCATCTCAGATCAAAAGTCAGATTACTGAAAACTTCTGTTGCATGAAGGAATATGTTGAAAGACAGGAGAGAAACACGCTGATGTTCATTGAACAAGAGGAAAAAGCAGCTCAACAGAAAATTGAAGAGGCTATTCACCAGCTCTGTGTTGAAGCGTACGAGCTCACGGACATCAAAGACCAACCGGTAAGTGATGAAATGAAGTGGCAGAATATGAGTAGAAACTCGTAAGCTAAATGTCTCGGACAGCTGAACACGTACGAGCACTTTCAGGTCCCCACTGCACTATTCTCACTAGAGACAATGATACCAATCCACAGACGTTGGTGTTACCAGGGAAAGTTTGGAGTGAGAAATTTGGAGGGAAAAAGTACTAAAAAAGGTATAGGGTGAGGATGCAATTCAGAACTAGATTTGTTCCAAGGACGTTGGTGAGCTGGAGTGAAGTGGGGACTGCATTGCATAAACCCAGTCCTGAGTCAAATCGAAGGTTAAGATAAGATCCTCTATTATTTTCCAGAATACGTATATACGCATATGTATGCAAGTTAAAGAACTCAGAAAGTTATTAAGTATTTTCTAGCAACTTTCTTGGGGAAAATATGTCAAGGGCTCTCAAAAGAGGCAGTTAAAGCACTTTATATTCTGCAAAGCAGGTTTTGACATTGAAAACAATTCCAATGATGCAAATTAGCTAGCAGGAATTTGGAGTGGGGCTTACTGGGTGTGATGGTGCCGAGAGACAGAAGTGAACTTCCAAGGCCAAGGCACAGGGGCCCACCCTGGAATTCACCTCGTGTAACTCTGTATTTACACCTGACCCGGAGTCCTGTTATAGGCAATGAAGAGAAATGGGTACTTTTAGAGCGTGAGTCATCTGGCCTACTTGAGACACCCACCTGCAAATGAGATTAATCAAGCCTTCAAAAGGCCTGTTTCTTTCCACAGACTATAAAGGCAGACTAAGAGAACAAGCTGAGATGTAGATTTCCACAATTTCTAAATTTAGGCAAATGAGGCTTACCTTTTTGAGGGTATATTGTGCTAGATCTCATACTAATACATTTTAAAACATTTGGTTTGGGTTCTAGAACAAGAAGAAAGTTTAAAAAGAGAAAAATTGTGTATCCATATGGATACTTAAGGAAATTATAATATATAGAAGTAAAATTAGTCCAGTTCTTAGTTTTCCTGGGGAAAACAAATTTTTTTAATTAAGAATAAACTATCCTTTCATATTTTCTGTAAGATTTCAGGTTAGTTCTCTCAGATAAGGATCCTCCAAAGGAGGCCCTCAAGGCAAAGAATAAGATTTTAGAGAGATCACTGCTGTTTTTCCAGTCTGGCTTTATAATATAATCTGATATGCTAGATGAAATAACTGCTATTGTTTACATCTTCCCCTTGATTCTTTGATGTCATTATTAGAGTCACTTACCTGAGAGACATAGGTACCCAGACTCACCTTCAACAATGCATAAAATTACACTTGGTGAGAAGCTTAATGTCATCAGAAGTGCTGTAGAAGATCTTAAGAGAAAGTTGGAATTTTTACTGTTGGAGAAGTTCACTTGGCAGTTCCCACCAGGTGAGTTTTCCTTATTTTGAAATCTCTTTTTTAGAGGGACTGGATCTAGCAGGGTCCTGCATGTGACCCCGCTCAACTCAGTCCCTTGCATGGGGGGGGTCGGGCTGCAGTAATTTGACGCTGTTTTGACCCCACACTAAAGATTTGTATGGAAGAAGTATTCTTACAAACAGGTAGGTCTGCAGCTTTGGAAAACAAACCAAAAACTTCAGAGAAAACAGGTGCGCATGTGCGTGATTATTATAAAACCCTTTGCAGTTTTGGAGACAACATGATTAATTTATACTTTCATGGGAGCCCAAAAGAAAAGAACGGACTGACATGCAGATCAGTAATGGAAATGAAACTAATCCATTTCAATTTTTTTTTTTCTAAACACAGAGTAATGTAACAACAAAGTCTGTGCTAAAAGCAGACATAAAATTCCCTCCTGCCAAAAGCTGTGTCTAGGCAAAGCTTTAGATCTGGTATGGCCTTTGCTATGGAGATCTCCTTCTCCCAGCACTGTCCCTCTGCTGTAGAAAGACCACTGAGTGGTTTTGAGAGCAACTTAAGACTGACCTAAAGCCCCACTGCCACTGAGGGGCAATCCTTCCCTTCCCACTCTTTCCAATACTACCTGCACTGGTTCTCAAAAACCTCAGATACTTAACCATATTTTCAGCTCAGGGCTTTTCTTATCTTGATCATTTCAGCAACTGAGTTTACAGCTTTGCTCCACAATCATTTTTACTAGCAAAACCCAGGAATTGGTGGGCAGAGGTGAGGGGCAGGACCTTCTAAGGACGGCTTTCATGATGAAACCAATGTATTTTGTAACTATACCAGAAAGTGCCTGCAAATGAGTCTTGTAAATATGCGCTACAATGTCATAGAAAATTAAAAACAGCCCTTAAAGCAGTAGGGCCGAATGTCAGGCTTTTTGGTCAGTAATTAGAGTAAAAAATTACTTTGTGCTTATGAAATGCACGTGCAAGTAACACAAGAAACACATGGTAGTCAGAAAAAAATGAAGAACGCTAAACACTTTTATGACAGAAACTGGCTTATCTGCGCAGAAAGATGCAACTGCTTTACTCATCCAACTTTTCTGACTGTTCCGTTTGGACCACACTTAGGGCAGCAGCCTACATTTTTGGATAAAAATGTTTGCCTACACATTCTTTGATAATTTATACAATCAAAAAAGCAACTCTCTGTTTTGTACTTTAACCACAAGCTAGGTTTATTTAATGTAAGTTTTCCTTTAGAAGCATAAATACTTGCTATTTACATTTTGAAGAAGTGCCTTAACGCTTTAATTTTTCGGATTTAGTGCAACCTCCAGACTTACATCAGGAGACAAAGGTCGTCTCGTTATCTCCAGAGTCCACAGCTACAAATCCAGAACCAGTGATTTCAAGCCGGTTTTCTCAGTGTAAGTATGCAAGCCAGCGTGACTCTTCAATAACAACATTCAAGTGACTATGAGACTGTGGATTTGCTGAAGAAAACTGTACTTACAAACATCAGCAGGAGATCTGGCTGTTTACCTGAAGCATAGAAACACAAGGAAGTTGCCATGAATTAATCAGTTACTGCAGCATAATGCAATACTATACCTGACTGCATATGCAGGTAAAAAGAATAAGAAACGTATTCCATGGAGGTACATAGGCTGCGTTGTAGCTTGTGCTGGCCGCAGTCTGAGTTGGTGTATGGGCAGTTACTGCACTTTTTTGCCCTTTGTGGTGTTAAGCTGTAATGACTCCAGTTGTTGTCTGAATTCTGCATCATTTTTACAGAAATATTTTTACAGTCAACACACAGTACTACAGCTGTAGCTTGAAACACAAAACAAATGACTTTGCTGATAAAACATGCAAGAACATGTCCCAGTGAACAGATGACTTTAGGTTTTATTAAGGTAAGTATCCCATTTATTATTGGCAAAAGGATAAGTTTTTTAGAAGACTGTGGTTAGGAATAAGATCCTTCCTGTAGGGTGCCCAGTACCTTCACCTTCCCACCAGAGCCCATGAGTCTGCCATGGATGTTTACACAGTTGTTATGCAATGTTCCGCAAATGTGTCGGTATGCTCAGGATACAGTTGTTAGTGTTTGGTTGTGGATTCTTGCTGATTTGCAGGATTGAACTTTGATTAAGGTTTATTGTATGATCATTGGTTTTCATTTCTGTTCTTGTGTAGGGATGTACATCCACTACTATTTAGGATGTATGTAAATGCTGAGGTGATCTGTCTTGTTGCCTGCAGGTGAGAATATTTTCCTTTCTCTTTTCTAGGGGCAGATGATGTGACTTTTGATCTCACAAGAGTATATAAGCGCTTAGTAATCACAGCCCAGAACAGGAAGGTAATGGTTTCCAGCTACATGACTGATTATGAACCATCGCCCAACAGATTCTGCATCAGTCAAGTGATGGGTTCGCAGAGCTTCTCTACTGGGTGCCACTACTGGGAAGTAATTACCGAGGGCAGTGATGGATGGGCTGTTGGAGTTGCTCACGAAATGATTGGTAAAAGGGACAAATTAGGAAGAACAGAGCATTCCTGGTGCGTAGAATGGCTCGGTCCCAAAAAGAAGCTGTCAGCATGGCATAGGGATCAAGAAACATTATTACACAAGGAAAAACCATTGAAGGTTGGGGTTCTCCTGGAGCTACAAAAGAAGACAGTGTCATTTTACTCCATCACTGACACAGAAATGCTTTTGCATACATTTGAAATCAATACCTCAAATCCTCTTTACCCTGCTTTCTGGCTATGTAGTCTAGAAAGAAATGGATCTTTAACTCTAAGTCACACAAACAGAAGATAAAGCCTGTTCAGAAAAGTGACAATTTTGCCTATGACTTCAGTGTTCAGCACAGGAATTTACCAAGGAGTGTATAGGTACCCAGGCTTTCCTGAAAATTGGCAACTGATACTTGCTCTGCTTTTCTTCATGCTGTGCTCTGATCTTGCCATACCTCATTAAAGCAATTCCAGTGTATGCTAAAGGTGCTAACCATCCCTGTGGGAGTGCGGTGGATTTCTTAAGCAGCTATAAATAGTCCCAAGTTATTCCTAGGAAGGAATGCACCAAGGAAACTCCGAGGTTGGGGATAAGCCCTTCCCATGGACCTAATTTTCCTACATTGATCCAAAAAATTACAGAACAGATGATGCCATTACATTCTGTCAAGTGACTTTCCTTAGAAAGATCTGATTGAGTAAGGAATGCTCAGAGGGCAAGAATGTTACTGATCTCATGCATGAAAATCTTTCTTTTTTGAGTAGGTACCAAACTACAGGAAACAGGCTTTGTATTTGAGGACCTGACACTTTAGGGAGGTCTCCCAGAAGAACATCATCTCGCTAGCACTGTATCTTGTTTTAGTTTGCCCAGGCCAAAGGGTTGTCAATCCTGGTGGTGGTGTGACCACAGGAATGGTTTTGGAAGCAGATGTTTTCAGGTGTGTTTGTACCAGCTAATAAATCCTGCGGTCACTTTATTGCTCTTTCAAAGAGCCAGCAAACAGGACCGTGTCATGGAAGGGACCATCTTTTCTTGCCAGGGAGTCCAAGGAAACAAGGGGTTCTATGAGTTTCCTTGCCAGCGTACAGGCAATGTTTCTGCCCTGGTTTGTCATGTCTTTCTGGCTGTAGGGAGCTCCCCGTTGCCCGTGTGGGGTGAAGGGGCCAGAGCTGAGATCCTGCAAAACCTGCTGACAGCTGAATTCCCGAGAGCACTGCTGCTTCATGCAGGCAAACTGAAAACAGAGTTCCCAAGAAGGGAAAGCTTTTTCAGGATGCAGTGGCATTCCAGAATGAACAAAATAAGAAGTTTAACGTGAGTAAAGCATGTGTGGTTCAACTAGCTCATTTAGCCAAATGGAGCTCCATGGCTTTTAAAGTCATTGACACAACTGCTGGTGATCGTCAAGGTTACCTTCCTTTGCTGTCACTGAACACTCTGAGAGCACTTTGGACTAAATGCACGTTTGTTAAGATCGCAGAGGAGCGCATCTCGGCTTCTGCAAGGCTGGGGGTAGCTCTCTCGGTGTTGCCAACAGCGTAAGGCCTGGCTGATGCTGCCGCCTCTCGTTAGGGCTGAGGTGCCCTTTCCTGGTCCACCTGGAAGAAGGCAGCGGCAGCACGATGAACTCACTGGGCACCTCTCGTTTTCCTCGTACGAGCTGTGCCGTACTGCCCAGGAGCTGTGGTTTGTGATGGTTTGGATCATAAATCGCCACACAATTTGAAAGGGCGCGCGCTGTCTTGGCTCTGACGCGTTCCCGCGCTCCGGACGCGCTCACCCGGCTGGCGCACCACGGCACGCGAAATCCGCATCGTGGCTCCTTAACGGCAGGAGACCGAGCCACCGTCCCGCGGCAGCCCCGAGCAGAACCGGGCCGGGGCCGGGGCCGGGGCCGGGTCACGGCACAGCCGCCCGGCCGGCGAGGGGCGGCGGCGGCGGCGCAGATCGCCTCAGGGCG
>VZTV01005992.1:0-17780 GCA_013400875.1 Anhinga rufa | reverse complement strand
GGGGGCTGTCCGCTGGCCCCCGGCCCCTCCCGGGGGCGGTGCTGCCCGCGGCTGCGCCCGGCCTCCGGCGGGTCCCGGCGTCCCGGCGGGGGAGTCCGTCCGTCTGCCGAGTCGGCGTGCTTCTTGGGCGTCCCTGGGGAAGAAACCGGGCTGAAATTCTTGCCCTGTGTTTGGCCGCGTCCCGTTTAAGCTTTTAATTTTGTGGAAACCGAATTTAAGCCTTTACCGAGTTTGGAAATGAGTGGCCAGATGCGCTCCTCAGTCGGGTGTCGTGGCTGGGACGGGGAGCTTCTGCCGAGGGCTTGCTGCGTGACCTTGAATAAGCGGCGCGCACTTGCGTGCGTGCCAGAGCTGCAGCGGGTCTGTGGGTTTCCTGAGCTTTTGGGATTGCGTCCTGAAGTTCACACTTGGGTACCCGCGTAAGCGGCTGGGCTTCCAAAGATACGGCTTCTTACTGATGTAAACAGCAGCGAGGAGCTGCTGTTGTGGTACTTCGCCAAGCGTGCGTGAGTTCCTCACAGGGAAAGAATGCAAAGTAATTACCAAGTGTTATTAGTCAAATTACCTAATTGTACTAAGAATGTAGTACTACTAACTAGTACTAGGATTGAATGCCTCATTTACATTTATAGTACAGCTCATGCAGTTATTTTGTAGTGCAGGTTGGCTCTGTTTATGTTGCCTAGAAAGATCCTCTGTGGCTCCTTTCGAGAGGAATCACGAGGGAGGTGGTACTGTGCAGAAAGAGTTAACTCGTTACGCTTGTATTTGGCTAGTTTTACAAGACTCAGTTTATTTAGAAATGTATTTGTGGAGTTGAATACACAGCTGAATTCTTCTTCAGAATATATGCCCAATTTGCCTTCTTTTCTTCAGGAATGGTGTGTTCTGAACTGGCTCTGTACAGTGGTTTAAGTGCAGGTGTAACAGGTGCTTTGATTCGGCAACTAGGTTCACAGTGGGTTCAACTGAAAATTTCAAAGATACAGGTCTCAAATATAGCAATGTATAATACATGGCATGCGTCAGAGGTTGTGAGCATCTTTATATTATATTTTTGTTGCTATTGTAACAAACAGAAGGGACAAATTTGCTTTACAAATGTAAAACTTGTCAGTTATACTGTTAGTACTGTTTTGTATACATGTGTTTTATGTATATTAGTCTAAAAGCACAAGTTAGCCTAGACCATGCAATACTTGTTAGATGATAACAGCAGACCATCAGGTTCAGACTCTGAAATATCATACGAAGATCTTTTGTTGTAAACCTGCGCCAAAACACAGCCTTTTTCATCCGCAGTGATCTACATTTTAGGTTTAAGATTGTTTTACTCCTAGTGTCCAGGGTGTAAACATCAATTTTTAATAGCCAGTAATTTTCAGAATATGTTCAGCATGTTATTTTATGCAGCATGACCTAAAAGACTTATATAGGAGAAAAAAGATGAGTTAATTATCACAAAGTGCTGTGCTGTTTTCTTCATCCTAGTCAGCGGATATTGTTCATGCTGTTATTTCTAAGACTATAAACAGAATTGGAAAGGCAAATGGTTGACCTAGTTTAAAGCAAAATAAACCAAATCTCTACACTTGAATCTATGGATTTTCATAAAAAACAACTCTAGAACACTTGGAAGTGTATCAGAAGCTTATAAATACTGAGCATCTTTACTAACCAGCAGCCCATAATCTTGTATTTTCAGTCATGTAACATTAACAAAATGAGTTTCTATGTCTCAAAGCCAACATGTTTTGTCACCGTTTCAAATTAAAGCTGACTTGGTCAGATGCAAAATGCGCTGCACCATTTTCAGTAATTATCTAATAACTTTACTTGCCTGTCAGGGAGGTACTTAGCTATGGAAGTAGGAGAGCTTTTAAAGTTCTTTTGATTCTGTCAGGATGAAACTTAAGATGTAGTTTATGCAGGAGGACACCTGGCAGCGTATATTATGGTTTTAGTTCATAGAAGTATCTTTGATGAAAATCCAACTGTATTGCTCTTAAGAAACCTGCATTTTACTGCGCTCCAGTTAATACCACTGTGAAAAATTTACAACTGTTTTCCCTAAGGAAAACAAAAGTCTTTCTCCCCAGGGTACCTTTTTCTTTGCTTTTCATAATTTTGAAATAACAGTTCTTTAAATTACCATGATGAAGAGAAGCTTTTATTTCTGGATGTCAGAAGGCCTTTTGTTACTATACCAAAAATAGACTTTTGGGTAAATTGCATGTACTTTGACTAGATCATCAGTTCAATAATACCATTTTCCACACAAAACCAATTAGTCTTACAGTTTCATCTCTCCTTCCTCCTATATTCAGAATTATATACAATTAATAGACAAGTGTCAATGCAGTGATATTAGCAAAACAACTTCTGTCAATTGGTGACATTTTATATTGTTTTCAGTAGCAACAGTGATGCGGTCTCTGACTGATTGCCAGCAATGTCTTGGTTGGTAAAACATGCATGCTAGAGAAGATGCTGTATGTCCAGGATGAAGCAGATCTTTGCTTGAATTGAGGGCTGTCAGAAATACACAGTCCCAGAAAATATTTGAAGCTGAACATTGTGTTTTTTAAGAAATGTCTCGAAGACAAAGAAAGCAATAATAGTCTTTAAAGGCTTTCAAAGGAACAGAAAGTTGACAGATGAAGGTTTTTAGAGGGAGGGGAACCCTGAGAAAGGTTACCAGCTTTTAATTTTAAATGGTCACGTTAAAGATTCTCAAAACCAAGCAATCCAACTGTGATATACGAAGTCTGAACTTTGCAGGTAAATTTTGGGTCATTTATTTGATTGAATACAGTTGAATATTGAAGCAGAGATTATAATCATCTTCTTGGATTAAGAAAACCGTGACTTTAGAAGGGTTGGTAGTTTGCGTTGGTGGTTTTTTGTTGTTTTTTTTTTTTTTTTCTTTTTGTGGGGAGGACAGCTCCTTTGTATCAAGGAGCTGATGCTCTTGTGCTTTTGAAGTAGTCAAGCTAGTTTGTGGAGACTTTGTCCATTGGTGATAGAGCCATGTTTTCTTGTCCAGCTCTTATCTTTGGTAGATTAGGACTGAAGCACAATCATCATATCAAGAATACTATAAAAATAGTTAATTCCTAAATTATTTTCTGTGTGCTTTCTTTTATTTCTATTTATTAAGTTATATTAATGCATTTCCCATTTGTTTTGAATTTTTGTTTGTTTGCGTAAGTATTCTTTATTAAGGTTAAAACCTGCTAATTCTTATATGTAAGACAGAGCAGGATTTGATTCCCCTCTGGAGGAAATGCAGAAGTGTTGAAATGGATCCTAAGGTCTTACAATAAGAATTATGAGAGAATTGCTGTCATCCATATTTAGTATGTTTAAACAACAGATAAAAAGCCTTTAACATGATCAGTTGGAAAATGTTTTTAAAATACTTACCATTTTAAGGTGGGATGCAACTACCGAGTGTAACAAAACCAAATTATCTAATCTCTGTTTTTAATGCTTTGCAGCCAGAGTTGGGAAGACATCACTAATTATGTCTCTTGTCAGTGAAGAATTTCCAGAAGAGGTAGAGCATCCTTATTGTTTTTCTACACTTTATTTCTATTCTGTTGTATAATTTTTTTCAAAGAGTAAGTTAATAGGCTCTGCTTTATTTTTTTTCTAAATAGGAAACATTATTTTAAAGGCTAGAACTGCAGTGATGACTTCTGAAGAGTGATATAGGTTAGTTTAAATACACCTTTGCGTGAATATTAGGAATTTAAATTTTATCTAAGTTCCTTCCTTGTTTTTCGCGTGGTTAATTAAACTAATTTTTTGATATCTGAGGAGTGGTAGGGGTTTTAAAAGCAGTTGAAACTGGTCATAACTGGCTTCATATTTCATCATTAGAGACTCATAAATGGGAAGGTGCTGAAAGAGGCAAGACCCTCAAATTTTTTGAGTGTTATATTTAAAGAGCAAGTAGATTGAAAAATGAATGAGAATAAGGAATTAAAAAGTCACATTGTATAACTTATAATTAGCCATTTTTTGTAACTGAGACATTCCTTTATTTCTATTTTTGAAGAATGTTTTCCTGACCCTTTTGAAGTAAAAAATGCCAAAACCTCTTACTGCTTTCTTCCAGAATAAAAGTAAAGCTACTTTTACATTTTATTCCTTTAAAAAAAAAGCACATAGTTCTCTTTATACCATGAAAAGAACTGCAGCTGCTGCAAATAGTTAAGCTTTTTACATATAAACATGAATGTTTATTTCTTCTGATCACAGGTCTTAAAATAGACATCATGTGCTGCTCTGTGAATCTACACTGTGCTGTGTTTAATGCAAATCAGTAGGTTACCACAGTTCATGAGTCAAGATTAGATAGTTAACATAACTGAATTTAATTCCCAACCTTACAGGTGAAAAGGAGCTCCAGTTTTTGTTTGTTCTTCAACTGCTCAGGGACCCATTCCTTTGGCAGATTGTTTGTTGACATATTTAATGAACTGTAGGCCTCTATTCACTTCTCAGCTTCTTCCTGCTGTATAATCTAGAATATTTCTCTATAGTCCTTCTGAGAGAAAAAGCATCAATTTTGTGTAACACAAAATCTGCCTGAAATTACAGAAATAACTTTTTAAAAAATACTTCATCCTATATAAACTGCTGAAAGAGACAGGTACGATTCCTGCAGGTCAGTCGTGCAGATTGGAGCTCTATGGGTGTGTATAGCAGAGATTTTAGACTTTGAAATGGTGTTTAATATACTGGGTATTATCAGTAATCATTCTTGATGAAGATGTAAGTAGAGTCTGAAGCTTTAGAAAGAGCCATTCTTCCAATGATTGGCTCTTTTTTCCTTTTTTTTTATTAAAAGAAAACAAAAGTATCATGAAAGTTCAGGGTCAGCAGGTAAAAGGCAATAAATAAATTATATTATTAAAAAAAATAAAGCTGTGCGGGAAGTTTTCATTAAAATTATGTTTAAGTTGATTCTTCCTGAATATGTATTAGTGTTCTCTAGAAAAAATGGCCATCAGTCATAGCTAGTTTACATTATTTTGCAGAACATACTTTTTATTAGTATCATGTTTTGCTCTGCAGGCTTTTCTGAATTTAATGTTTAGCACTCTTGTCAGAAGCAAGGAACTTGCCCGGTTACGTTTATAGAAAAATTGAGACTCGTATTTTGTCTGTCATGCTTGATTGCTGTATCTTGAATATTTTTTTTTAACAACTCATGCACTGTTTGCAAGGGTAGTTCTTGTACTGATTTCAGTGGGAGTAGGATCAGGATATCTTGTGCAAAAATTAAATCACTTAAACATAGATTAAACAGTATTTAATTTGTCAGTAATGGCATGCTAACTCTGATGTTACTCTCCTGCTAAAGAATATGTAGCCTCTTGAAAGAATTGGTTGATTTCATAACTCCCCAAATTTTAGAACTTGTACTTAGATGATATTTTTGTTTAAAGTAAATTGCAATTCAGGTTTTGCTTATAGTTTTTCACTATTATAATAGTTCTCTATAGGTGGTTGGGTGTAGTAGATTTGAGTTTTATAGAAACATTGATTGAGTCCCTTAACAACGTTGCTTTCTTGCAAAGCATGCAGGGAGTTCCTTATTCAGTAAGTAGACTAATAAAGAATGAGAAAGTAGCAGTGACTTTCAGTACATTGCAAACAAAACCCTGAAGTACTTGAACTACTAATAAGTTGTTCTATTTAAAGCTGACTAATTGGCAGGTGTATTATTGTATACAACTTTTTATGACCATCTGGATTTTCTGAATTATTGTTAAAGGCTTTTTCTTGCTGTTTTCTTTACAACCCAAGGTTCCACCACGAGCTGAAGAAATCACCATTCCAGCTGATGTCACCCCTGAAAGAGTGCCAACCCACATAGTGGATTATTCAGGTAAGGACTGCACAATACCGTTACTGTTTGGCTGATTTGGTATGGAATTGTTTATCTAACTCCATAACCTCCTTAACAGTCATACTGGTATGGGACCGAAGCTACATGTAGAAAAGACTAGATTAAGTAGAAACTCATGGGATAAAACTAAACCAGATGATGATGGCTGGTCCTACTAATTCAAAGCCTAACGTTAACTGCTGTTGGTATTTCCATGAAAGACAGTCGTAGCAATATTCCAGTGAAGTTCATATTCTTTGTGTGATGGACATATTTACAGGTTCAGACAAAAATGGGCACTTTTCATGGAATTCAAAACTATTATTCTTCTTCCAGTGAAGAATTTACTAAGGTGCAGGAGACTTTACATACCTTATATTCTATGTCTTTCTAAATTTCTAAGTTTGGACATCTTATGCTTTTGTGTCAGTTTCATATTTTGTATTTTTGGTTTTTGATATACTCTAATCTCCTTGACCTTACTGAATAGATAAATCGGCTCAGTATCAAGGTTCATATGCTATCATAAATATATGCAACTATTGCACAGCTAGAAAAAGCGTTCCACCATTTATAATAGAAGCCAAGAGTTAGGCCACTTAGCAGATATCTTCCTGTCTTCTCTCTCCCACCACTGCTGAGGAAATATCTTTGGTGTGGTTTTTTTTTTGTTGGACTTGAGCTTAAATTTATGTGGAGTGAGTTTTTCTTTCTATTGGATGAAGTGTTTCGTAGAGTCGGTTAACAGAAGCTTGGTCTCGCTAAAAAAAATTGACACTGCAATAAAACTAATAGATGTCATATTCTGTTGTAAAAGTTTACATTACAGAACAACGTTGCTACTTATTATCCCAGGAAGGGTCTGTTGATAAATGTAGGGGGATGCAAACTGACTCATTCCGGAGAGAACTTGTCTACAAATGTAATTGTTCCTCTTTAAAATAGCTGCTAAAAAACTTGTGTGCAACAGATTATTTCTGTCTTGCAAGTTAATGGATCAACTCAGTTATTGTTAGAGTAGAAGCACTCTTTAGTGCATTTTATAAAAAGATGTATAAATAACAAGAGCCTTCGCAAGGCTGTCTTACGAGCATTATGAAATACCCTAGTTCAGTTACTTAAGTTTTTCAGTTTTGTTCACAAATAATGTTAAGTATTGATGAATGGCTTATTCTATTGAATGCAGAAGCAGAGCAAAGTGATGAGCAGCTTTACCATGAAATCTCACAGGTAAGTGTGTTTTAGTGTTTACTAGAAAACAGTTTCTGCTTTTGGAGAAATCTTTCCTTTTAAGCTCTCTGCATTAGATGGGCTTCAGTTTGAATTGAAAAAAAACCCCAACCTGTCATTTGATTTTTTTGTTTTGTGCCCTGTGCTATAGTAAATCTCCCTCTATTTAAGAAAAGTAGGTACTGCCACTGTGTTGGTGAATTGAGCTTAAGCCTTGTGCTTCCAAGGGAAAGGACAGAATTTAAATATCTTTTAATCAGTAGGCCAAGGGACTGACAGGTTTTTTTAAAGAAGTAATCCTACCTGGGAAAGATAAATTTTGGTTCTTTCTCTCATATTGTACTATTGCGTTTATGAATAGCAGGGGATTCTTGATAATTTTATAATTCCTTCTGTTTCCTATTTTCAGTTCTTTCTGAGCACCTTTGAACATTTTCTGTACAGTCTGTCATGGTGTTGTGTTCCATTTCTGGCATTTAGTGTGGTACTTGGGTGGAGGCTGCAAATTAAGATTCTTCAGTTTAGATTTCTTGGTAGCAAAGGTCTCTGCAGACATAAGCTGTGAATGTCACACTGCAAGACATGCTTTTTGGCACTTCTCAACATATACATTATTTGGTTTAAGCTGTTGTCAGGCTATAAGAGGCTTGATCAAGTCAGGGACACAGTTTTTGACTAATGATGGGACTGTTCTTACTCTGATGTTGTTACATACAGATCTTAATTGTCTCTGTTGCTCTAGAAACTCTAAACAGTGGAATTCCATGCCTTTCCTTTCTTTTCATTTTAGGCAAACGTGATTTGTATAGTATATGCTGTTAACAACAAGAATTCTATTGATAAGGTATTGTAACACATTTTATCCAGCTATTGCTTGAGGTGTAACTTGTGTGATGTTATTGGCAAGCTGAAAGCTGTACTAGACATTTAAAATGCATAAGATGGTGTTTTGAGATCAAGTTGTTAAGAGAACGTACGGGTGTATTATTGCTTCTGGTCCATTTAAACATCTGCATTTTCAGTCATTTCAGTCATCTGAGAAAGTTGCTCATTAATCAACTCCAGTTTTTATTTGTTTCCTCCTTTGTGGGTAAATATGTGCCTTATTGGGAAAGAGGCAGTAGCAGTTGTAGTTGAACTTGTGCACAGTTCAGTCATATTAAATTTGAAAATGTATATTTCATGTTTGTTTTTAACCCCACTTTAGGTAACAAGTCGATGGATTCCTCTCATCAATGAAAGGACAGACAAAGATAGCAGGTGCATAAGTAAAGATGAGAAGTGTGAATTAGGCTGCACATCGATGGGTGTCAATGGACAGTGTTGAGGATGTTAATTGTTTAAGAAAATCAGATTCTAAACTTAAACTTTATATAAGAAGTCCAAGCAACAAGAGATTTAAAGTATGTAGGTCTGTTACATATGCCAGCAATGCTTTTTGTTTTGAATTTCATGGGCAGCTTTTACCAGGTGTGTTTATATTTGTTACTGTGTGACTAGTTTTGCCTACATCTACATGGTCTGTATAGGTTTCCTACTGATGCTGGTTTTGTATAATAATAATATGATCAGTTACTTTTGTGTTTAACTGTGTGTTTTTTCTAGTAGCAACAAGAAGTACATTTCTGTCTAAGTGTATATCAAAACAATTTGCTTAAAACTGCTATTTAGTTTTGCCTATTGGGTGCTAGTGCTATTTAATTACATAGTGAAAATAATATAATGGCTTCTGGTGGGAGGTAGGATGCTAAATTAAGATAGATCTTTTTATCCCTTTGTCTTTAAAGCTCTTAACCTTTTTGTGTTTTCAGGCTGCCTCTTATATTAGTTGGAAACAAGTCTGATCTAGTGGAATACAGCAGTATGGAAACTATACTTCCCATTATGAATCAATATACAGAGATAGAAACATGTGTAGAGGTATGCAAGACTTTCTGAAGTTAGAATGAGTAACAAAAAATAAGTACTTGCTAAGCATGTATGGCAACTTTTTAGTAGAAAAGGTGATTTTTTTTTTGTTCAAAATAAAATATTCAAATATGTCATTATCATGGTGAGTTTATATGTTATTTTTCTTCAGAGAATATTGTTGCGTAATCAAACATTACTGTCAAATTCTTCTAATATTTAGAGCTTCCTTACATCCTTGCCTTTAGCATGTTTTAAATTAATATTAAAGCCAGACAGGTGTCTGCAAAGTGTTAAAAATGGAATTAATATGCATGGATATGCCTCTCTTTTTTTTTCTTTTCCTTTCTTCTTTTTGCCCCAAAGTAGATACAACTTTTTGATTTCTCTGTTATTGGTATGATAGCAAATTGTAGTGAGACTTTATTAATTACTGAACAGTTACAGGGGCTAGGTGTCTTTTTTTTCCACAACAGCACTGTACCCACAAGGGGGGGCTAGATCTTTAAAAGTTTGAGGCTTGCTTAAATTTCAGCAGAAAACACCAAATAGTCAAGAAACTAGCTAATCAATATAAGGATTTCTCTTGCAGTGTTCAGCCAAAAACTTGAAGAATATATCTGAGCTATTTTATTATGCACAGAAAGCTGTTCTACATCCTACAGGTCCTCTCTATTGCCCAGAGGAGAAAGAGGTATTTATACATAGATTCTAAGAATAAATAATATAGGGGGGGAGTTAATCACTTTCCTGTTCTTTCCTTTTCAGTGGATTTTGCATTTCCTAGTGTGTTCTGTTACCACCACCCCAACTTCAAATGTCAAGTATTATATTCTAGAACCATGGTGATTGTTTTATGTTGTATTAATCTGATCTGCCTTTCCACTTCATCCAAAGCAATAAAGACAGTTTTTTGTTGCCCATGTGAATTGCTAAGTACAATGAGAAGCTTTGGTAATGGCTATAAACCCAATGTAATGTGAACAAAATAATGTGTTCAATTCAGTTCTTTAGATATACATTTCACAGTAACTCCATTTATTTCAGGGAAACTACTCCAAACTTGGCCTGATTTAAGGGAAAGAACTTTTCTGAGCATCTTGTGAGACTTTAGCAGAAAGGATAAGAAACAAGTGATGTGGCTAGTTTTTAAATATCACAGGTAGTCAGTTCAGAGTATTGTGATAAAATATTAATTTTTTAAAATTAATTTTATGGCCAAATACAAATAAAATCTCTAAACATAAACTCCGTGTAGTATTGGGCACAAGAAAAGGAAGGTTGCTTCAATCATAAATACTTTGTTAAGTAGAGAACCAGAGAATAACCCTGTTTTGATTTCTTCCATCAGAATCATCTTTATGAGTTAGTAATGTTGTGATAAAATTGTTGTGTTGAAATCTTTTTGGTTTTCCAAAACCAAACTCTGTGCAATCTGTGTGACCTCTGTGAAGAGAAGAGTCCATCATGACTGTAGTTGTTGGGAGAGAATTACCACTGTCTGTTTTCCTTCACTCGGAAGGTATCCCAGCAATTCTTTTGTCATAGAGATAGTCCATATGATCAATGCTTTGCCTCGTAGATGAATGAGCCTTGTGAAGATTTTCAGTATTTGATGTTTGAAGCCTTCTGAAGCCATAGCTGAAATAGCGAATAGAGATAGTGTGCTTGATTAGAAAGAGTTGACTGTAGTTCTAGAGCCATTTGTTTTTGCAAGGCCTTTTTTTTTTTTCCCCACCAAAAAATGTTTGGAGGGGGAAAAAAAGAATCAATCAGTGTGGGTGGTTTTTTTTTTTTTAAAGCTTTCTGTAGACTGAATTTAGAAAACTGATTTTTTTTTTCTTTTTTTAATAACCAAGTAGTGCCACCTTCAGCTTCTGAAGAGCTTGAGACTCTTCTAATAATTTAATAGAAAGACATTTAATGTGGAATAATTGCTTTAAATTTATGGATATAAATTTGCTAGATCAGGATTTTGTTCCCTCTTGCTTTTTATTTTTGTGTATGTGTGTATGAATGTCTCCATTCTAAAAATGGAAATGAAGGCTAGTATTTGTTTTAATGTGATTGAGCTGCTTGATGTCATTCAGTGTAATCTTTTTATATTCAAGCACAGAAAGATACTGAACTTTCTTTTATTCCGTAGATGAAACCTGCCTGTATTAAAGCACTCACTCGCATTTTTAGAATTTCTGATCAGGATAATGATGGTACTCTCAATGATGCAGAGCTCAACTTCTTTCAGGTAACTCTTTTTTGCATATCTTTTCACCATGCTTTGAGCCAGCAATGTGCCAATGGTATCCTGGGGTGCATTAAAAGGAGTGTGGCCAGCAGGGCAAGGGAGGTCATCCTGCCCCTCTGCTCTGCCCTAGTGAGACCGCACTTGGAGTGCTGTGTCCAGTTTTGGGCCTCCGAGGTTAAAAAAGACAGGGAGCTGCTTGAGCAAGTCCAGCGGAGAGCTACAAAGATGATCAAGGGGCTGGAGCATCTCCCTGATGAGGAAAGGCTGAGAGACCTGGGTTTGTTCAGCCTGGAGAAGAGAAGGCTGAGGGGGATCTCATCAGTGCTTATCAGTATCTGAAGGGTGGGTGTCAGGAGGATGGGACTGGGCTCTTCTCAGCGGTGCCCGACGACAGGACAAGGGGCAACGGGCACAAGCTGGAACACGGGGAGGTCCACTTAAACTATATAATTGTAGAAAAACAGGTGATTGTTTCTGAAGGAACAGTAGTAAGGTGAACTACAAGGGAATCAGGTGTAAATATTAAAAGTCTCAAGTGCAGCATACAGAGTGGATCTGCAAAAACAGAAATTATATTAATTTTATTTCTAACAATTGTTCAAGTTTTAGTTCGAGAGCAAAAAAAAAATAATCTGTTTAAGTGAACAAGTCCCAGTACTTGTATTTAAAAATAAAATAAAATAAAGTTTGTACACCTCTATTTCCACTAAGAAATTGGATTGTCCTTTACTAGCTTATCAGAATGTTTAAAGCTGTATTTCATACAGGATGTGCTGTTTGTCCAGCTTAGTATCCAGTGGTCCTAACATGCTCTTTTTGGGTTTTTGGTTGGGTTGGGCTTTTTTTGTTGGTTTTTTTTTTTTTTTGTTAGAGAATTTGTTTTAATACACCACTGGCACCTCAAGCTTTGGAAGATGTAAAGAATGTAGTCAGGAAAAACCTAAGTGATGGAGTTGCAGATAATGGATTAACGTTAAAAGGTAAGTCTTATTTAATGCTTAAAAGATACGTCTTTGTACAGTTGATAATCACTCTTACATTAAAAAAAGGTAGTCTTTTGGAGTATGATCTCTATATTGATTCTTTTAGGCTACAAGAGCTGGGTGTAGTGGCAGTATGATATCAACGGATGATTTAACTGAGGAATACCAGAGTGAATAAAATAAGGTCTTTCTTACCTCTTGTTACAGAGCTTGGAATCCAAAAAAGTATACTGATTCTAAAGAGATTGTCTCCTAGATAAGTCCGTGTCTTGTCTCTAGGCTCAGTATCTGCAACACTTGTCAGCAAGGTGTGGTGTCTGTCAACATTTTAACAGCTATGTTGTACAGACTTGCTCAGAGCATATGGCAAAAGTGAAAGGGGAAAAAACCATTTTCTTTCTAAGCATCAGTGTAACTGTGGAGCTTACATACGTAATAGGACTCGTGAGAAATTGTAAGGAGTGGGAATCTTAAGGCGTAGCCTTACTAAACAGTGAAATCTCAGTGTTCATTAAGCCCTGAAAAGTGCTAAAGAAAAATCCTACCCAGTTATTTTGATACAGGAAAAGCAAAGGCGGTCTTCCATGAGACGACTCTCCAGGCTTCTTGCTAAGGCTTACTATTTTTAATTGTTGAAAATATTGTTGTCTTTACTTTCATACAGCAAAGTTCTTCTAAAATGCTGGTACTGAAGGAAGCAAACAGCAGGAAACCAAGTGGGTTGTTTTAAGGAAACAATTCCTTGAAGCACACTTTTAGAAATAACAGGATTTCTGAACCTTTGGTCTGTAGATAATGCTGTAATGTCACCCAGGAGGTCTAAAATTGGAATGTGTATTTCAAGCTTTTTTGTTTTCAGTCTGATACTGATTCTATTAAAAATAGTTCTAGCAGAAGAAGCACTTCAGGGCCTTAAGATTTCATCATTTGATTTTTAGGTTTCCTTTTTCTACACACACTTTTCATTCAGCGAGGAAGGCATGAAACAACTTGGACTGTTTTACGTCGCTTTGGATACGATGATGACTTAGAGCTTACACCAGAGTACTTGTTTCCTCCGTATGTATCACTTACTTTAGCTTTCTTTAACTTACATGCATTTAATTTATGCTGCTTCCTGATTTGGCAGGAGAAAAGGATTATTGTAGTGTGTTTATTTAACACATTGTTACATCAAGTATCTCCCTTACTTTACGACCTACCAGCCAAAATCCATGTGATTGAAAATTACGAAGGAAGAACTCCTGTCTCTTGTGCCAAATCATGTACTGCTATCTCTCTTTATAAGAAAGATGGCAAAAGAGACCTGTAATAAGCAACTGCTCAGATTTATGTTACAGTTTTGTATTGTATGTGGCAACAAATTAGAAAAGGCTTGTGAGTATTTTCATAGCACTTGAAATCCTTTTAAAATCTCCAAATTAAAAAGTTAAGATTGACCAACTCTGTGGCTTCTTTTAAAAAATGTAACTACATAATTTTCTGTTAAACCCCACAAAAAACCAAACAACCAAACCAAACAAAAACCTGATTATTCTATAGCTATATATTATAAAGACTCTCACTCATAAGTTTAGAATTCCTAATAAAAAGTATGTGCTTTGATCTCTTTAAAGACAAATTATTAAAGATAAATGCAAAGGTCAAATACCAAATGTTGTAATTTAAAAAGTCTGTATTTTGAGTTTTAATATTCTATATTTCATGAACACATTTAACACCTCTTGTATTTGTTTTCAATAAACAGGCTAAAAATTCCTCTGGACTGCACAACAGAATTAAATCATCATGCATACTTGTTTCTTCAAAGTATTTTTGATAAACATGATTTGGTAAGCTTTTACTTTGAGAGCATGCGTGTCCTTATACTAAAGAGCCTTCGTTTGCTCACACTTTTGCTATCAAAAGTGTGTTTTTGTCGTTATGTCATTTCATTCAGAAACTGACTCTGGCTTAAGCTTTGCAGTCAAAACTAGCCTACTGTTTATATTTCTGTCTACAGGGAGAGTGGGCAGTTACAGTTGTACTACCAAATTTTTTTAACTAGCTCATATATTTAGTCTTATTTAAATACAAGAACAATGATTAAAAAGGAAGCAGCTTGGTTTCTTATAGCCATTTTCTTGAATCTTGCAAGCGTACAGCAAGAAAATAGCAAGTTTAGAATAGACATGAATTAAGTGATTTATGTCTGATATCGTATGCTTATTTTCAGGATAGAGATTGTGCTTTGTCTCCCGATGAACTGAAAGATTTGTTCAAAGTCTTCCCTTACATGCCATGGGGACCTGATGTTAATAACACTGTTTGTACAAATGAAAGGGGGTGGATTACATACCAAGGGTTTCTCTCTCAGTGGACGTAAGTGTGATGCATTACATTTTAGTAGTTGAGAACGCTGGGTATGCATTTGTAGGTTGTTCTTAAAAATCTAGTAGAAAGAGTGGAAGTATAATAGTTGAAAATTGACCCGAGCAGTCATGTTTTTATAGCCACCCAGTGGCCTAATCTTCAGACAGTTGTTATAACCTGTTCAGGATTTAGCCAGTATTTAGTACTAACTATGAAGAAGTGTCTCTTCAAACTGTGGAAATCTCCCTGAAACTTGTCAAAATATTTATTTCTGTTGTTCTACTCTTTCCAGACAGTATGAATAACGTTGTTCACAAATGAGGTGGTTTTTCCTATTGAAAATACAGAAAATGAGGAAAACCATTATTTGCAGAGGAAAAAAATATGGTGTAGGTTGATAGGCCTCAGCAAGTGCTGCCTTCATAGTGTTTTGCTGACTATTAAAACTGGTAAAGTTGCCACCATTTACCTTCAGAGTGCTTTGTCCTTCAGTACTACACAGTGCCAGGAATACTTCTGTCATGTCAATCTGGAGATGGGAGTAAAAAAATTGTTTCAGTGATGTAAAGAATTGCTATCACAGATGCTCACAATTTAGAAACTTCTTTTTGTCCCTGCTGCTAGACTAACCACATACTTAGATGTGCAGCGTTGCCTGGAGTACCTGGGTTATTTAGGCTACTCAATAATTGCAGAACAAGAATCTCAAGCATCAGCAATTACAGGTAATTAAAAAAAGATTTGTTACAATGTAGGAATTTAAATTTAGAAATCTGCTCAAGAGTAAATTGTTTAAACAATGGTCTGTCTTGTTCACTTATATTCTTTTGTACTTTCTGCTCAAGTGGAATGTTTGATTTAATATTTTTTCAAGTGTTTTGTGTACATTTGAATGTAAGTGGACAATTATTTAATCCTTTCAAATTCATGGATATACGTCTTGTGAAAAATACTTGTGTTTTTTCAAAAGTAACAAGAGATAAAAAGATAGACCTCCAGAAAAAGCAGACTCAGAGAAATGTTTTCCGATGCAATGTTTTTGGAATGAAGGGCTGTGGGAAAAGTGGAGTTCTTCAGGCTCTTCTTGGAAGAAATCTAATAGTAAGAAACCTTTTGCTTATATTCACCTAAATATGCTTTTGAGTTAAGGTTAAACAGCAAAGCCAGTTGATCCTAGAGCTTTGCCAGTTATTACTGAGTTTCGAGAGTTGTATGAGGAAATAGAGAATTATTGGGGAGGGGTTTTTTGGTGGTTTGGTTTAGTGGTTTTTGTTTGTTTGTTGGTTGTTTTTTTAGTTTGGTTTGGGTGCTTTTTTATTTGTTGGGGTTTTTTTTGTGTTTTGTGTTTTTTGTTGGTTTTTTTTTTAGCAAATGTCTACTGCGTGCAATAATTACTTGGGGTAGTTACATCATGGATTATAGCTATGCATTTAATTGCAAAATAAACCACAGATTACTGTAATTTTCATTCATTAATAAATGGAGTAAAACAGCTGTTCAAATCTAACAGCTTAACTTAAAGGGGCAAGTTGCAGTGGTCTAACATGAAATTCTGCATTTTCAGAGACAGAGGCAAATACGTGCAGAACACAAATCTTACTATGCCATTAATACAGTCTATGTATATGGACAGGAGAAATACTTGCTGGTAAGGTTGCCTCATTATTGTTTGCATATGACCACTTAATCTTACAATTCAGTGAATTATTTGGAGTCTTCTGCAAACAAATTTCTGTTTTAATTGTCTCTTCTTCATAAATGTGGATTCCCCCCGCTCCTTTTCTGGCTCGGATAACTTCTCATTTTACACGTTACTAATACTTTAAACTGAACCTGTTCTGGACCTGTTATTTTTGAAACCTTGACCTAAATTATACAAAACCCAGTCCATTATGTTTATGCTGGAGGGCATCAAATTATAACATACGATAAATTATCAGCAAACAGTCTACCTATTTAGTAAAGACGAATCTGTCATGTAGGGTGATTAGGATGGCTAAAGTTAATCTTCAGTGGGTGGAATACTTTCTTTAAAGCTCATTCCACTGTAGTTTTCCTTTATGACAATATGATATCTTTTTTTTTTTTCCCCAAGATCTAGTCCTCTGCTTGGTTGTTTTCCTTTGTAGGACGAATGCCAGTTTCTATGGGAATCTAAGACTTTGTGTTAAAGTAAATGTAACTTTTTATGCTGAGGTTGTGATTGCCTGCAGATGTGATGTTAACAGCTCGCATATGTTGGCTCTATGGTAAATTCCTACTAAGTTTTTCATTAATTCTGCCTATAGTTGGTCCATTAGTTCTAAGGCTACGTAAAAATGAGCCGTAAAAATTATGAGAAAAAGAAAGTTATAAAATTCCTTTAACTGCATAATGACAAAGCTTTTCTCCCTCTCCGACCATCTTTTTTTTCCAGCTACATGATGTCAGTGACTCTGAATTTTTAACTGACGCTGAGACCATATGCGATGCTGTCTGCCTGGTATATGATGTCAGTAACCCAAAGTCCTTTGAGTACTGTGCCAGGATTTTTAAGGTTTGTATAGATTATATATACAAACCTTTACATTTATGTATCTTTTCACTGACAAGATATTTAGTTCCGTTACTGGTCCTATACACAAGTTGTAGTGTTTAAAATACATTTTATTTACGAGTGCTGGCTATATATGGCTGATGCATTAATGCAATTTTGTTATTCATACAAATCTAACATCTACTTGTGTCTATAAAAGAGTCTGCTTCTAGAAATGCCTGACTTCTGTGCAATGAATATATCTTAATGCTGCTGAAAACAGTTCAACTTGGGCTGTTCCAGGTTGAACGTGTCATATACTGTTTCTTTCACTCTTTTTTCTTTAAATTTTCAGCAGCACTTCATGGATAGCAGAATACCATGCTTAGTTGTAGCTGCAAAGTCTGACTTGCATGAAGTTAGACAGGAATATACTATTTCTCCTGCTGAATTCTGCAAAAAACACAAAATGCCTCCACCTCAAGCCTTTACTTGTAATACGGTTGATGCGCCGAGTAAGGATATCTTTGTTAAACTGACAACTATGGCAATGTATCCGTAAGTACCTGAACCATTACATTTTTCATATTGCATGGGTCACGCACAATATCACTGCATGTCATTGTTAGCCACGAGGATGGAGCT
>VZTV01005986.1:0-32183 GCA_013400875.1 Anhinga rufa | reverse complement strand
AATGTAGCCATTCCACTCCCCCAACTGGGTTAAGCAATAAAAACTAGATGACAGATTTCCTTTTTCATGACTGCAATTCATTTAATTTCTTTTCAAGCAACTAAGGTCCTCCAACCCACAGAAGTTGTGCCTTTTTAACCAAACCTCTCCAATGTTTCCTGCTTCCTTGTGTTAGATCATGCTGTGCTGCCTAGTGTGACAACACCAAATCCAGCCCTTTGGGTCACAGAGTGGAGTAGGACCTTTGGGGCCCTGGGAGGTGCATCCCACTGGGCTGCCCTGCAGCACCACAGCATCTTCCTTGCTCTGTGACAGCACACAAGGCAAGCTGCTGCCTGACAGATTAAAGGGCCTCAAAACCCAGGAATGCACTGCAAACACAGAAATTATGGTCATCATTACAAGAAGTATTAGATGGGAGATGTTACAGAGGTTGCATGTTCAGGGAGGACCTGATAGATAAACCTGTTTGGATGGTATATAAGTAATATACCATTATTAATGCAATGCAATACAAACTAAAGGGCTGATGAAAAGCTGTATTTACTTAGGTATGATTGTGTCCACAATGTGACAAATAATAATATTTTCCTTGTGTCGGTAAAAGTAAATTGATTAATTAGAAAATCAAATATCCCATGTGCACTGAAGACCTTAGTTTAGCTTTCTAGACCTTTCAGCTCTGGGCTTTCCACCTTTTTTCTTAATTTTTGCTATTTACTCACACTTCTGCTTATGCCTTGCTCCCTGAACTTGCATTCAAGACCAAGCAAATTCAGTTTTGCCTGAAGAGCTGATCTCCGTTTCTTCATTCTCAGCAACATGTGAGTCTTCCTGCCTGACATTAATTTGCTGAAACATGATGGTTAATTCTTTGTTAGTCGGTGTCTGGCTCCATACTCTGAGATGGTGTTGTTGGATGGCTTTGCAAAGTGGGAAATCCCCCCCAGGCACCTCCTTTGCCACTGCTGGGTGTCTGGGTCAGCCCTGACACAGCCCGAGCCCTGGGGAAACTGGCTGATGCCTGCTGCAAGTTGGTTTTCTCCCACTGAATACTCTAAGGGAGCCAGTGTTCACTTCAGCTGATGCACAGAAAAGGACATGTTTTTCTAAGGTTTCTCCAGTTTTAAACATTATTTTATTTGTTTGAGAAAAGGTCTCTCTCTTTTTCAGTTAAATTACACAACAGTCCTGTACTGACTCAATGGGGCCTCCAGAAGGTGTTAGTTAGCATTTGGAGTGCCTACACAAACAAATCCTGAGGGGCTTCAGTCAGACAGCTATGCTATCTTTTTTGTTAAAGATCCATGCAGTGATTTCCACTTACTGGGCTGGTGGGAACTGATAGTAAAGTTACGTATGTACAGCATATAAAACATACATCATTTTCTGCTAGAAAGGGACCTTTCTTCCAGTATCATATTATGCCTGTGAACAAATCTGTTAAAATCCTATTCTGATTAGTCAGATGAACATATTTTTTGCTGGCAATTATGATTTAAATCATAGCTATCTACTTTCAGACTTGGTAAAGAAGATATGCACTCAGTAGCAAGGTGAAAATGGCAGAGTTGATAAGAAGACCATGATCTTTGGGCCAGTATACCCAGTTTAAAATTCTGTGCAAGTATCTGACTGAAAATTCTCCTTGTGTCACTTGCAGAGAATTTAATTATAGGCCTCAGAAGCAAACAAAGCATGTGGTTTTTCCTCCTCTGCTCATGATCTCCTATCAACTGATTCTTATCAGTCTAGTCCTGTCTGTCCTTGCCCCACCTCTCTCACTGTATCCTATATGGATGCTTTCAAAGGCTTCTTGCTTTGAAAGGACCAGGCATAGCTGACAAGGAAAGGTTGGCCCTGGGACATTCACAGGAGAAACTGAGGAGCCATGCCTCATAACAATATGGATTCCATATGAATTAGCAGTAAACTCTGAATAGATGTGCTGCTAAAGGTCTTTCCTCTGAGGAGGCTCCTCTGTTCTCCTGACCAAGGGAGGTCTGTGCTGGCTTTGCCCATGGCTGTCCCCATTGAGACTGGACCTGCTGCATCTCCACCACGTGGCTTGACCCAGACCACTTCTGGTTGTCATTTGGCACCCATCTGTTTCCTCAGTTCAAAGTGCTTGAAGTAAGGTGAAGACTGCATTACAGCCCCCAGGGCAATAATCTATATAACCACAGCCAATCTTCTCTCAGAAGGAATAAGCTGGTTTAATCCTAAATATAGCTAAAGAGGAGTATTAATCAATAGACAGAGGGCATGGATGGTCAGGGGACTGGTACCCATGGGGAAAAAACGCAAGGAAGGAAATTATTTGCCACTGGTATTCATACCTGTGCATTTCCTCTGCTCAAAGAACTTTCATTTGATCAGTGAGGCTCCTCCAAATCTGACCCCCAGGTAGCTCAGCAGTTTGCATTAAGAGTTATTTATTGAGGTTCAGCTGGAGATGGGCAGAAGTAAAAGCATAAGTTACTCCAGCATGAACTAAAGAAGTAGGTAGCTGTGGTCAGGGATTAAAGCAGCTCACACATTCTACAGGTCTGCGCAGGGGGCCCTCTAACACCCACTCACCAGTGGGTTACACCACCTTGCTACACCAATTTACATCCTATATCAGAGCCCTAAGTTGGCTCTGAAGTAAAGTTAAAGTTGAGTTCAAAGCAACCCAGCTGCTTCCAGGAGCTGCTGTGCATGGGGCAGGACTGGCAGGGGAAATAGCGATTTCTCTTTGAAGTCCTGCCGCTAGATGGATGCTGATTGTCTCATGTTACTGTAAGCATCAAGTAACTTAAAAGCAAGCTCTCAATTTACTGAGCAGAGGACAACAGGCAATGGAAAAATATTTGTCAAGGATGCTAATGACTTCTCTGTAAGGCCCACATGTCTAGAAATCCAAAGAACTGCAAGTAAAATTGATTTCTAGAAACCATTTCCTAAGAAAACAGTTAGATACACTGACACTGGGTACCAATCAGATTATTGGCAAGACAAACGACAAAATACCTGGGTGAATTAATTTCTCACTAAGTGGAATATAAACCACTTGGTGTTTGGGTTTCATAGATGACACAAGTTTTAATCTGGTATGTATATATACTTCTTATATAGTTATAATTTTATACCTTTATATATTTATAATGTTATGTATTATATAGACAATATGTTCCACATATTATATATTATTATTATTTTACTAGGATACAACTGAAAATATAATAAATTAATATAAAGAAAAGACTTAACAAACACAAGGCTTGGGCTTTTAAACAGATTTCCTCCTATTTTCCTCTTGATGATTGGAGTGCAGCAATATTATATCCAAGACATACTCTAGAGTGAACAGTTTGGGACATAAGTTCTGCGGTTCAGCTGTGGCCCTAGCAATTTGAGAAAACTTCATTGTTACATGAGATATTTTCTGATACATTTGGGATCTGGGAGAGTACAGAGCAAATAAGAGCGATTGTACAAGGAAGTCTGAGGTTGATCACATAACTGATAAGATTCTTATCTGCCTTTGCTTCAGAGACTGGATGATACCACTTGCCCATAAATTAGCTTCCCTTTATCAACATGTGTCACCCTAATATGGTTCAAAAACTTTACTGGAGGGTGAGTCCTCTTATCTCTGTCTCTGAGGCTTCTGAGATTGGCCAGAATTACACACGGTAGTGTGGTAAAATATGCAGTATAGAATCATAGAATTATTTAGGTTGGAAAAAACCTTTAAGATGACCAAGTCCAACCATAAACCTAACACTGCCAAGCCAACCACTAAGCCATGTCCCTAAGTGCCACATCTACACATCTTTTAAATGCCTCCAGGGATGGTGACTCAGAAACTTCCCTGGGCAGTCTGTTCCAATGCTTGATGTATGTAAAGGTATATCATTTGTTACATATTATGAGTCTGCTTGCAACTAAAATTACACCACACAAACAACTTTGCTCTTAATATGCATCAGCTTTTGTAAGGGAGAATTAAGTAGCCTGAAAATATGTTTAACTTGTGGTTATATGACATATGGGTGTATGACATTCCTTGTAAGGGTCTTTGTTCTCAGAAATGTAATTTGCTGCCAAAGCATGTCTATGCATCCTGATTATATATCGGTCATGAAAACTTATCTTCCCCAAAAATATTTGACAAGAAATAGTTCTTTTTCCTGTCAGTCTTGCTAAAGTGGAGAACTGTTATACACTGAGTTTACATAAGCAATGAAAAAAGTTCAATCACTCTGGAAAGATCTAACTCTAATGTCATTACTTTAAACCGAAGTGAGTCTCTCTGTATGCCATTCTTTCGCACTGCAAACCTAACTATTTTTTGTATTCTACCTTTTATACCTCACTAAGAAATCCTCCACTGTGGAAAGGTCCCAAAGAAATCAATAGATACCTGGAAATCTAGTGTTCTTGAACAGAAACAGATTACTCCAAAATTTTATATAATTAGAATATCATACTGAATGTCTGAACTATCTTTAGAGGGTTTTTTGATTACCACCCTATAGAATTCTATAGATATATTTGGCAGTGGTGTAATGTACTTCCATAATATTATGAAACAAAGGTGGTATAAGGATCAGTATAAAATAGAATTGAACTGAATCAGAAAACAAAGTTTTCCATGAGGGACAGGCTGTAAGTAATTTGGGCTTGCAAAAATCTATCATCAGTAAAGAATAATTCTGAATTAGAACTCAATCTTAATTAAAAAGATTAGCAAAAATTAAGCCTTGCTGTAGCAATACATTTTTTCATTCTATATAATGTGTACAATGGTCTAAGGTCTGGAAGTTTGGATATACAATCATATGCATAAGCACCAGGAGGTTATTTTTGTTTTCAAAATAGACTGTTGCAAAATAGTGTGCTTAATTGAATTATACTGGTAATTTACTTGACTGCAGGGCGACGCTTTTTCTCCTGTTTTAAGTGGTCTGAGACTAGTGATGATATCAACTGAGAAAATTTAACCGTGGCGCTTTCCATATCTTGAAATATAAAGTTTCTGAGGTGACCCTTGACCTTTATTAATTCTGATCTTTATCATGTGGATAGAAACTCTTCCCAGTGTATTTGAACCTCCCAAGGACACACATTATCCATGGAAAATCTCAGGCTTTCATCTAGAAAAATCCCATCCCCATGTGATATTTAAGCAGCTAGCTGCTGGAGCTTTACAGCATTGTTTCTATCTAATAAGCAAGCATTCATCACCCAAAGGTGTAGTTTGTCTTCTGAGAATGATGCAGGAGCAAATATAGCCCCAAATGATGACTCATTCCACTGGAATGTCCTCTGAAGACTGCTACAAAGAAATATGTTTAATATTGCTATAGAATGGCTTAAATCTAATTGAAAGAGTCTTCACTACCTTTCATTTAAGTTCCACTAAGTTCTTTTATGGATGCAGGTGGCTGAAATAACAGTATTTTCCAAATCTAAAGTATTGACTCAGATCTTTACCTCAGGCAGAAAAATAAATACTCTACTTCCCTGGGATTTTAAACTCTCCAGCAGCATAAATGGATGTGTGTCTGTAAATATGTGCATGCAAGAGAGAAAAATCAAGCTGCAAATCTTAGTTCAGAAATAGCCTCTAGAGGAATCACCAAGATATCCTGATTATTCACAAGAACATTGCCCCCAAAAAAGACCCTGAAAGAATCTTTGGAGTGTTCTGGCAGAAAAGAGGTTTGATACCATTGGCAAGGAAATGGCCTCTAGTTGTTTGAAACTGTACGTTTTCGAAGAAAACAGGGCTGCATACATTTTTCTTGATAGAGTAATATCAATATCTTCCTCCAATGGGAATAACCTGCAAGACCCTCAAACTTCTGGGCAGCTACTAACATCACAGATGGAAACGGCTTTCTGTAGGGTTTCCCACTTCATCTGCATGCCTCAGACATGGGTATTGGCTGTGTGTTGAGTACACACTGACATGCCCTACACCTGTGGTTGGAACATGGTTGTAATTGAATGTTGGTCTTGATGCTTCTTCACCATGTAATTGTCTAATAATGTTACCTAAAACCTCACCTGAGTAATTTTGAAAAGCAGTGATGATTTTTGTTCATCTTTTATGGAGTTTGGTATTAATCTCTGTATGTGATTATGACAGTGTGCCTGTAACAGCAGTAGCAACAATTACTACTACTACTACTACTACAACAACGATTTAAAAAACCCCAACTCTTTCAGCATTTCCCCTTGTGCTGTTTGCTTGAATGAAGATTAAGATAGATGAATGAGGTCTTGCCTAACTGGAAAGATTAAAAATTACTTACCTAAATCCAGGATGAACAACCCTGACAGACAGCTAAGATAGAACAGGCATCCCTGGACATTCACTGATCTCACCTGTCTGAGGTACCTATTTAAGTGTAAGATGAATCACCCTTTTCTGATATTTATTTATTTACATTTCTTTCTCAGGTGAGCTGATGAAATATCTAATCTTTAGAAATCTAGTCCTTGAATCAGAACTGAGACCCAGTATGAGGCACCTAGACTCCCAAGGTACTGCTTCAAGGGCAGCCCAGTGTGGGCTGCCAGCCCTGCATCCCCCAGGGGCTGCCAGTAGCTGATCTGTCTGGCAAAAAAGACTATTTCTGTATTTTTACAGTAGGCAGTCATTAGGAAAAACTACAAGAACAGCCCCAGATGTCTGTGCAGAAAATAAGGACTCCCATTCTTCCCTTGGGTAGCACTTGAAATCCTTACGGCTGGACTCTGAACATGGTGTTATAAAAAGGAAATACCCTTTTGTCACTGTCCTCTGCCAGCATGACTTCTGTCATTCAGCTGGAAAGGAAAGTGAAACATAATTTATAGAACATCCTGTGACACAGAGGAGATGTAATACTCAGCAGAAGACAAACCTAAAGGGTTGACTTCAGTTCAACACATCTATTGAAAGAACTTAGTTTCCAAACACATTTTTAACAGAATTTCCATTTTGTGAAAACAATGAATAAGATAATGAAACTTTCAATTAGAAGCAATTTCCATGGGATGGAATTTTCAGTTTTTAGCAGCTCTCATTTCTACAGTGTATCTATCCTGTGAAGATCTGGGCTAATATGGGCATTTCCCCAAAGCTTGGAAGATTCTTAAGACTTACAGTACTATTTTTTGTTAGGAACAGATTTTTTTCAGAATCCATACTCTGAAATAATGTACCATCCAACTGTCCAGCTTCTAGTAGTCACTCAACCTTACACCAAAGCATAGTATTTATTTGGATTACAATTCTGTAGCTCCATAACGATGACATATTAAAAACTTGGTTAGAAAGGAAACTCTGGAAGGAACAATCTGCATTGCATATGCTATCCTCATTTAATTCTATAACCTTTTCAATTATCCTTAAAATCTTGTGGAAAGATGAGATTGTTTCAAGGACAGTCCTATTTTCTTTTTACAAAGCAAGGTCTAGAGTCCAGTCGTAATGATTCTGAATGCCAACTTGGTATAAAGCTTAGAAATTCTCATAGATTATTCAGCATTCTAGGAAACTGATCCAGGCCCAAATTGGAAACATATTATGTAACTGTATCTGGCAAGAGAAGAAATTAGATTTACTGATTAGGGTTTTTATCAAATAATACCTCACACGGAAGTGTGAAGCTGTCTATGGGGCATGCCTGATTGCAATCACGGACCATTAACAAAGGAATAAACTGGCTTAAGCACATTAAAGCATTTACAGGATATACTGAGCAGTGTTAAAATAAAGGATGTCATAAATTGTGTGCTGCAGCACTTTTCAAACAGCCAGTCACATCTCCTGTGAACCTTACTGTATTTGAATTGTCTGAACTGTGCTGTTATCACAGTCTCTTTCTTTAGGAACAAACTTAAGTTTAGCCTGAGGATACTGGAATGCTTGATAATTTTTTAACATGCTTACCATTGTCTCACCTTAGATAATCTACAGTCTGCCTAACCAGAAAATGCTAGAAAACCCTGCACATTTGTCTAACGAGAGGTTTTCAAGCAGCCATTCCACGCTGAAGTTTGTTTTTCCATTAACACATAAAGTGCAAACAAACCCTGGCTAATTACTGTTCATCTAATATTTTATCAAACCTATTTTACTGGATTTTGTTGAATAAGTCATTCAGAAGTACACACTTTCTCCTCCTTGTACCCCTTGCCATTTGGTCAGGTGGCAGCCATGTTATTGGATTGCACATATTCCTATTCCCAACTACAGGTGAAAAGTTTTATTTTTCTTAGGCAATTTTATTCTTTTACTGTATTCAAGCATTTCTGTATGAAAGATGTCAGAAATACTCCAAAACTGTTATGTTAAAAAAGGTGTTAAAATGGCTATTTATACAAACACCTACAAGCAGGAGATCTATGATATTCCTCTTCAGTAAAAAAAGGTCAGCTGGCAATGAGTCTGCCTCTGCTGCAACTCAAGAGTGAGTCCAGTGCCCACGGGCAGCACTAACCATACTTCAGCCAGTTCAGGTTTTGACAGTAATAAATCTGTTGTATCAGAGATGTCAGGTTCTTGGAGGACTTCACTGATGCTGTAGCCACCACAGTCAGAGAAAAATGAGCTTGAGTATGCCTGGCCATGTTGCAGTCACACCTCCCCTGCAGACACAGCCTGGCTTCAAGCAGTCTAATGGTTTGCAATGCATGAGCTTGCACGAGCTGTGATTTTATGGAACATATTCTGCTCTCAGTTGCCTTAGAGTATGTATGCNATACCATTGTGTTGTGTTACAGTTTGTAAGCTTTCCTTGGGCGTGTTGTCCAGCTGTGCCAAGAAAGAGGAGAATTTTCCAGCTTTATAATGCTTTCCTCTCAATGAGGTTTAGGGTTAAAAATTATAGTGGACATTTCAAAAAGACTCACTTTTACTGCCTCAAGATTTCAGTGTGCATATTGTAAGATTGACACTGTTTACCACTACTTACAGGTAACTGAATTGTTTCCTTTGATAGGAGACCTAAGAAAATAGTAATACAAAAATAGAAATATATTTATAGAATAATTATATTTGTAGAAAATATATCAAAGAAATATTATCATTAATAATAATAAGTTTTTTCAAGAAGGCACATCTGACATCTATGTTTTCAAACCCAGAGTACTGCATTAGGAAGCTGTGTAGTCTGTTGTTTACTCAGCACATGAAGGCTTAGGAAACACCACAGCTGTTAAAAAGGAGTAATAATCCACCCAGTTACTGAACAATAAATACAATGCAAAAGAAATGCTGGTGAATATTTGCACCTAATTAAAACTGTCAGCTGAAATTATACAGAAGCACTAGTGTAAATCTGGAATAATTCTATATATACATTGATAGAGATAGAATGCAGAACTGCAGCAGTTTCCATGAAAGCTTCTATTCTACTACTGGCCTTTACTTTTATATGAAAAAAAAATTAATATGATTGTATGCTCTTGACTGAGTACCAAAACTGAAATTGTTGAAATGAGTTATGGGATTTCATTTTGGAGCCAAGAGATTAAACATGGTTACTTATCAGTCACCCAGCAGCTTATATAATTTGTCACTCATTTGCACTGAACTCGGTAGTCCAAGATCAATATACTGCAGCTGCAGAATAAATACAATATATGCCCTTGGAAAAGGAAAGTATGTGGTATGTAAAATGATGGGTATGATGATCAAAGTGAAAATGAACAATAGATTTTTATTTTCTTCTTTCCCATACAGATTCTAATAAAGAGGAGTTAGCATTGTAAAATGGAAAATGTTTTCACCTGCACATGTCCATTCTTTATTTCTCATACTACTTCTGTGAATATAAAAAATAGATGATGAAAACTCTTGGCTTTCTAAGAAAACGGTTCTTATATCTGTTCCAATAGGGATATGGTGTGAGTGCATATACTTCTGCACATATTTTATTACACCCATATACAGACATATGTATGGACAGGCATATACCCACTCTACATACATTGAGAATGAAAGAAACAAAAATTATAGGTATAAATTAAATTTTTGCATGCTTGTTTGACTGATAAAAATACCAATTCTTTATAGCGAGCTTTTGTTAGATGAAATAAATGTTTAATTAAGTGAAAGCATGCAAAGAAGTACTCATATTCAAGATGCCTTATGAAGATTATCTAATTAATCCCTACAACTTCTCCAGGTCCCTTTGTAATATTACTCTATTAAGATGCTATTTACTCCCACTTTGAACTAATTAATGCAGATGCAAAATAAGAACAGACCAGTCCCTCTGGTCACAGCACATCTACCTGCCACAGCTCATTTTTCTGCCATCTATCATCATTCTTTATTTATAGACCTGAGGTGGTTTTAAATCCACATGACTTTGGGTCATTTTATGAAAGGTATTTAGATAACCAAAGATGCAGATAGGTGAGACTTCAAAAAGACCTTTTTCTGAAGTCAGAACCTGCTTTATAAATACATTAAAATGCAACATGTGAAGACAGCCTCTGTTCCAAAGAGCTCTAAGTCTCAGCTGACAAAATCTTAACACCTCCTGTTTTTTACAATTTACCATATTTTTCTTTGTTGTGTGTTCCTATCATGTATTTACAAAACTACCTCTTTCTCTCACCTCCCTTTGCCAATGTAAGTTCACCCAGATAACTGCCTGCCCTTCTGCTTTCTGTGCCTTTAACATTCAAACACTCTCAAGTGACTGCCCTGCTATGATGCCAGATCAATTTAGTTTTTGTGAAGCTTCATGGCGATGCTCTGTGCTGTACAATTAGCTACATGTAAACCTTTTTTCTTCCCCTCTGTAGTAATGTGCAATAAGGAATCACTGCAATCATTTAGCAGCACAGAACACTTAAAAAAAAGGAATGCTGTATAGTCAGCATAAAAAGTATTGGTCAAGAGGAAAATAATTTAAAATGGCCAATGAAAAAGCTGTATAAAAAACTGAGCCTGTACGTGCACTGACTTTTACAGCTGACCGGGTCATGCAGACCCATCCTTTTGCACCTGCGTGATATCCTGCAATATGAGTGAAAGCCAACTGTATAACACATCTTATTTCTCTGGTGTAACTCCGAAGCAGGAGCATCCCCAGAAACTGCTTATGGACCTGCCTTTTACTCCACTGATGGAAAAACAATCCCACCTTAATTCCCAGACATAAAAAAATAAATATGGAAGGAAGACCAGATCTTTTCAAGGGACAGATAAACATGCGAATCAAACTTAAAAGCAAGAAATAACAAAAGCATACTAAAGTTTTCTATGCTGGATTGCTGTGGGAAGAGAGGGTTTTGTAGAAGAGAGGAGGTTAAAACTCCAAATCATGTTAAAAAGGAAATCCTGGAGCTCCATCCTGCTTTCGCTCCCACAGTCTCTTCTCCCTGCTTGTGCCTGCTCCCCAGCCATATCTCGTTTCCATTGGAGTGGTCTCCCTGCAGCTCACACCACAGAGACATCTCCTTCAAAGAGGTTGCAGGGAGGCCATCACACAAAAATGACTGTAGTTTCAGGCTTCATTAACCTTTTGTGGATTTACTGTTGATGGCCTGGTAGGCACTCTGCTTACTAAACGACTTCATTTATCGGATGCTATACTAACTAACACAATGAAATATGTCAGCAGGCACCTCTCTTTCAGAAAAGTTCACCCTACGATAGAACAAATAATAGGTAGAAGAGATACAAGTGTTTCAGGCAATGTTATGAAAATATTTTATGGGGATTTTGATTCCTGAAAATAGGTTTTTGATGGCTTTATGGCACCCTTCTGTTTCTTTCTTCCTACTCATGAAAGGTGGTAGCGTCCAAACCAACAGACATGACCTTAGGTGGACTATATGAAAAATATGTGAGGAAAAACAGGTTCTCCAGGAAAAAATAATGAGAGGAGCCTCAGAGCTTCTCTACCTCTCACCCTCAATTAGAGGAACTGGACTGTCTGGCCGCATAGACCCATCTTGTGCTTGTTGCTTGCAGCAACCTCAGGCTCACTTTATTGCTCAGGTCCATTCCTTCCCTCCAGTCTGCTGGAAGAGTTTTTGCAAACTGTCAGCTGAAAAAAAAACAACAACAAAAAAACTTCAGCTGCTTCCTAATGTTTAATTAACAAGGGACTGAGAATCAGGTCTCAGCACTTCTAGTTTGAGTGGGTGACCTGCCCAGTCACAGATGGTGGTCGCTGGAACGCAGAGATGCTCCGTCTGGATGTATCGCATAATAACGCAGCTTCAGCCAGCTATTGGAAGTGCAGCCAAACACATGCTCATGTCAAAAATAGAAATTTGTCTGAGTAGTGTGTTGGCACCACTTTGACAGGTATACGATTTATAAACTATTCCTCGAGGAGAAAAGGAAGGCAAATTGTTTAAACAAAAGTGTCGGTACTTTCATCACCCTCTTTCCTGGGCAGCATTTTCTGACCTGTGGCTGCGTTCCAGCACTCTCCAATACTGAAGGACTGCTGAGAAGCTTCTGTCTCTGAACAAAGTTGGGGCCTGCGTTCCTGGAAGTTAAATTATAAATATAACTTTGAAGAGAACTGAAACCCCCTGGGCTGATAAAACAATATGCCATAATAAAAAGGGAAAGACACAGCTAAATTCTGACTTGAGCTTCCTAAACTTGGTGTGCTCACCCACCATTAGCAGAGGCTGTGTGTATCGCCAGTGCCAGTGGACACCAGCAGCCGTGAGTGCTGTCTGGAGGAGGAGGAGGAGGTATGCCCTTGCCTGCTCTTCACACGCCTTCCCCTGCCTGCCTACAGGTGCTGGCCTGATCCAGCAGGGTAGCACCTGTACTCAGGGATGACTAGACACTGGCAACAGCTGCCTGGATCTTCACTGTTCAGGAATGTGCTTCTGCAGAGGAGTTGGGAGCTGCCCTCCTATTTGCTGCAGATTGAGTTGGCTTATTTTTCACTTGAGGGCCTTCACTGGATGGACATGTAGCAGCTGGGCTAAAATGACCATAAGGACTTCCTTCGAAATCAGTGGAATAGAGCCAGGACCTGGAAGACACTGTACACCTCCAAAAAGAGCAGTTGGACTTTTCTCAGCAGCCCTGAGACTTGGGAGCCAGGCAGTGCGTCATGGTCTCTGGCTAAATTCCCATTTGGACTTGGGATTCTCGGTTTTGGATCCTGCCTGTAGAGTGTCGCTGGCATGATGCTCAATCTTTTTTTTTTCGCTCTTTCACATCTCTTTGGTGGCTTCCCAGCACCACAAGGCAATGCCTCAGCAGTGGGAGGAGGGATGGACCTGGCTGTTTGCTGACCATCCTGCTGCTCTCCTGAGCCTGTTCGTCCCCTTGGAGAGAGCATGCAGGCATGTAGCTATGGGAGATATGCAAAGCAAAGCCCTGCATGTTCTTATGAAAGCTTAGGCCTGTGCTAAGAGTGTGCTTCCCTGGAGAAGTGGAATTAACCTGAGTCAGACTGTCTTTCACCTCTCTCTAACAACCAGTTGGAACTTAAAAAAAAAAATCTGCAGTGGTGCTTCAGGACACTCTTTCTCAAGGCAAAATGCATACCTTGGAGACAAGCAACATTATGTTTCATTTCACCAGCAAAGAGATCTAAACAGCAGCACATTGTAAAACACTGACTTCTATTGTCAAGGTTGCCTACTGTAATTCCAATTGCCATCAAAGAGCTTTTGACATTTTATCTCAGTCAATAGAGATAAACATTTTGTGCCGATTAACTCAATTAAAATGTTGTGCATTACAATAACAATTAACATCTCCAGTCTCTGCAAAATCCTGTTTACGAAAGCAATTTGTGCTAATCTGTGACTATTCTGAGGCTTGAAGCTTGTCACCTTGTGCTGCACTGCCCTCTTTGGCCTCTTTTACAGTGAAAAGCTAGGTTGTTTTAGAAAACGTAATCAACTTTGGCATACCTTCTGTTTCAAACATGCAGCTGGAGACGCCCATAGAAGACTAAGGGATATAGGGCATAATTTTCCAAAGCACAGAAGAGATTTAGAAGTCTTTCATCAAGACTTAGACTCCTAGATAACTTAGCACAAATCACATCCTTACTCGGAGAACTCCATTTAACCTTAACAGCAATTGTGCTTCTTGGTCCACCAGCTGCTCGAAAAGCCTCCAGTCATGTTTAACGATATGTCACGTGTCTATCACCCTTGACTTCAGGATTATTCATGACAAGCAACATGATATAAAGCAAAACTAACTTAATCTATCCTGAGCTTGGATGGGTTTCACACAGGAGAAGAATACTTAATGTGTTCTAGCCCAGCTAGATTTTTATAAATTACATAAACCAAATACAAGGACTTTCACTTAAGGGCAAAATCTTTACTAATCTATAAATTCATTGACTATGATGTGAGCCTTGATTAAGAAAGAGCTGTCATGTAAAGGAAGTCTCTGTGGCTACGTTTGATTTTAATGGAGTAGATGGCCATATTCATAAAACCCAACCAGTCACTATCAAGCATTAGCCCTTGATTCTGCTGCCTGCTGTGAAGGGATAGACCGTGCATTCTGAAGGGATAAACTGTGCGGTCATGGCTGCTCAACTTCAGTGGTCAGAGTGTACTAAAGGGGCCTACTAGTTTAAAAGTGTTTTAAACTATAATCCATATGATTTTGATTGAAAGTTCTTTGTGCGATTCATGAACACAACCTACCACATACAGGACATAATTTTATTTACATGTGGAAAGTAAAAAACTCCAAGAAAAACTCTGAAAAATCAAAAGGTGATAAAACTAGTGGAAAGAGATGTGCGTTGCCAAGAGTAAGTCAGATGAAATTAATACGAAAGAAGCTTAAGTCTTCCACTCAGTTTAAATATACATTTTTAAACTATGGGGTAGTTAACATATTTATATATATATGTATATAATCAATGGCAGGAAATTGCAAATTACAGCTGAACAGGAAGTGGCTGATCATGACAGAAAGTTAAAAAACAAGTGACTTAAATAGCGTCCCTTTGACTTTATTTTCATGGTCTAGTAGCACATTCAAACATGCACAGTTCCAAAAGAGCTGAAGTACAATTCAGATATATTTCATTCAGTTGGATTTACCTTTAAACAACTTTATTTATTTTCATCTTCTAAATGGATTACCGTACATGTAATTCAGCATATGGTACTTTCCTCCACACTATCTCATCTGTATCGACATCAGTTTCTTTTACTGGAAAGCAAACAAACAAAAATTCCATAAAGCCTTATTTTTATTTTCACTTGTAATTTCCTCAAAGCCCTTCCCACCACGCTGCTGTGGCAAGTCCTTTATAGTTACCACAGTATTGCCACATTATTTTCTACATCCCGTGTAGCTGCAAGGGGAAATAATTCACGTTGGTTGCAGATCCACAGGCTCACATATGCTTAGCATTAATGTAAAATCAAGGACACATCATATCATATCATATTAACCTTAGTTATAATTTGCAGTGAGTTTCCAATGTTAATTGACACTATATGTGCCTAACTTACATTGTATTAAAAATAATATGTATATATATATATAAATAATGTGGAAGACATATCTGATCATATATCTGGACATCTACATGCTGACAGATTTATACAGCTATTTTAACACACATGCATATATGAGTATATACCTGCATACATGCAAAGTGAGGTTACAGAGTTTTACTGAAAATCTCCTGACTGTATTATCAAGCATTTTGCTGAACTCTGCTGTTACACAATAAGGAAACCCAAAAGATGGTTTTAAGGGAGGAAGGTTGGAAAAGTAGTTAAGGCCAGTTCTGAATGAAGGAATGCCTCAGGGTATGAGATTCATTTGTCTTTGTACTAATGGGTTTATGGCTTTCTTTTTAAACAGCCAGCTGGGGCCGGGGAAGGGGTGGGTAGGTAAGGAGGAATTGCTATTCTCCCCTTCTGCCTGCTCGGGCGCTGGGCGAGCGGCCGCTGCCTGCTCCCGCTGCCTGCCCCCGCTGCCTGCCCGCACTGTCTGCTCCCGCTGCCTGCTCCCGCTGCCTGCTTCCCCTGCCTGCCCGCACTGTCTGCTCCCGCTGCCTGCTTCCCCTGCCTGCCCGCACTGTCTGCTCCCGCTGCCTGCTTCCCCTGCCTGCCCGCACTGTCTGCTCCCGCTGCCTGCTTCCCCTGCCTGCCCGCACTGTCTGCTCCCGCTGCCTGCTTCCCCTGCCTGCCCGCACTGTCTGCTCCCGCTGCCTGCTTCCCCTGCCTGCCCGCACTGTCTGCTCCCGCTGCCTGCTTCCCCTGCCTGCCCGCACTGTCTGCTCCCGCTGCCTGCTTCCCCTGCCTGCCCGCACTGTCTGCTCCCGCTGCCTGCTTCCCCTGCCTGCCCGCACTGTCTGCTCCCGCTGCCTGCTTCCCCTGCCTGCCCGCACTGTCTGCTCCCGCTGCCTGCTTCCCCTGCCTGCCCGCACTGTCTGCTCCCGCTGCCTGCTTCCCCTGCCTGCCCGCACTGTCTGCTCCCGCTGCCTGCTTCCCCTGCCTGCCCGCACTGTCTGCTCCCGCTGCCTGCTTCCCCTGCCTGCCCGCACTGTCTGCTCCCGCTGCCTNCTGCCCCCCTGCCTGCTCCCCCTGCCTGCTCCCCCTGCCTGCCCGCGCTGCCTGCCCCCGCACCCGGACAATGCCCGGCACGAAGCCACCGGCGGCGGCAAAGTCGTAGGTCAGAGCTCTTCAGGACAAAAGATGACATGTAGAGAAGAGCTTCTATCTTGTGATTTGTGGTCGAGGGAGAAATATTTGAAATGCTAATGTCTGCCAGGTCATGGGCGACACGGCGCACCCTGGCTTCAGCAGAGTTATCCTGGCTCTACACTGGAGCGTTATCCCCTGATTTTTGTGACGTTTTCCTTCCCTACATTCGCAGAGGGCCAAACTCACCCCATTCTTAGCACTGCTCTGCCTGTGTAGGCTATATGCATACTGTCTTGCTAATCTGCATGAAAGTGCCTGGGTAAGGCATCGAAACAGCAAGACATCTTATCTTTGAAGAGATCGAAAGGCCCTTTGAATTTACTGTTGTTGCAGTCGTTATTGTTTAGCATATCCTTGAAGGTTTGGTCTAAGGGACAGCTGGTGAGAATGCAATTTAGCTTGTTAAAATGCAGCAATTATTTAAATATACACCAAGCAGGAAAGCAGAGGCAGAGTGAGTTTCCTCTGTTAAAGTGTTACAATATGGGTCTTTCTGGAAAAAAAAAAAAAAAAAGAAAAAAAAAAAGAGCAATACAATCTGCAGAAAGAGCATTACAAAAAAAAGTTCAAGTACTTTCAGGCCTGGAAGCAAATTTTTGTATTGTTGTCTGCAGTTGTTCAGCTACAGCTTAAATCTAGTTTATTCTTAAAAGTTTTGTGTGTGAAAACGAAGTGAAAGAGAAACCACCCCCCTGTTTGTCAAGGGGCTGACTGGCAAAACCTTCAGTGTAAACATAGATGCTCCTGTAAAAGCATTTATTCACTTGGGGAGGTCTCTTGCTGATATAAACCTGATGTTTACCAGCATGGCTTTCAGTGCTATGTACTTGCAAACACTATTGCAATAGGAGCAAATCACATCCAGCACAGATGGAGCCTTGGAGTGACCTTTTTAGTTAAGATTTAGAAATGAGGATGCCACAAGCAGCAGGAATATCACTGTGGATGAGTGCAGAGCATGATGCAACACAGTTATAGCCCAGTGATCGCTAATCCCAAAGTTATATTTGACTGATAAAGCTCAGTACAAGTACCCCAGCAAAAATTTTGACTGTGCCTTGTGCAGTGCTAGGCTGGAGACTTCTGCACCTCTGACCCTGCAGCTGCGGAAACAAGCCAGGGCTGTGATGGCAGTCTCGCAAGCTTATCAACTGGAGGAAGCTGGAACTGGCAGCAGAGTATCCGCAGAAGGGGAGAGCAGCCAGGGGAGGGTGAGCATGGGGGAAATGTGAAACACTGCTATTTTTCTGAATGTAATCCCACAGGCACAGTAGAAAACACGGCACTTGGCCTCGCACAGTCACACCGCTCACACTCAAAGGATATGGAAATTATTTCTTTCCTGAGTGCAATCTGTCTGCTCTAGTGGGATTAGAAAATGTGTAGAAGGGCTGCCTTGACTTAGAAAGGCTAATACGTCCTACAGTGCCTGATGAAGCCTGTGCACTGGCCCTTGCGTGCTCACCAGCTCAGATGCAATCCCTCTCCAAACCCTCTCTGAAGGCCAGTAGCTCTGCTTGCTTCCTTTCACTGGCCAGGAGCCAAATGCCACAATTTGGTTCAAAGTATCAAGGAAGACCTCCTATGGGGCTGGTTACTGAAACCCAGAAATATCACATTGTTGAGGGGAGAAGGCTAGCTGCTACCAGATCAGCAGCATATATCTGCTAACGCTGCACATTTCTCTGCATCAGGCATCATTGACATTTTATCCTCTGGTTTGTAATAACTCTTTCAATGCCACAGGCCTGCCTTCACTAACACCTCCCCTCAAAAAATCAAGTACAAAAGCAAAGGCCTATTTGTTAGAGCCAGTGATCCTTTTCCAGTGCTTGTGGCATTGCTCGCCTGTAAAGCGTTGCAATCTGCTGCTTTCCAATGGCATTCCAGTTAAATTATGTCCCAAACAGCTCACCATGAAGGGGTTAACGCTGTAGCAGCCTTACTTGGTGGATCAAATTCTTGCAAGAGCTCACTCTCCTTGCTTTGTTCTTTAGTGGGATGCATTCAGCAAGAGCAGCATTAACACTGTGTGATCTGTTGTCCTCCTTCCACCAGCGCCCTTGCTCTCCTTCTTGACTTCAAGGCAGTTGGACTTCAGCACGCTTCGTTTGCGTTTTGGCCTGCAGGAACAATCTCATTCTTTCATGTCGTCCCAGCAGCAGCTCCACATCACTAGTAGACTCTGCCTCCGCAGGGCCCTGGGGCAGCAGCAGCCATGGCCACTTCTGTGCCATCAGGCAGAGCAGGGAGAATGTGCCTCGCCTTGTCACAGGAGAGGGAAGCTTGCGCTTGGCAAGAAATCTGAACATCTGGCTTGGAAATGGTACTTCAGTTGCTTGCTATTGGCCAGGCAGTCTGTCCAAGCATCCAGTGCTCATCCCAAATCACTTTCGTACCAACAGCTTTGCCTTTTGTGATCTGTACGCACTATTGGCATCTTTATTTAAATCCTCATTCAAATATTACACATGAAACTGCCCCCATTCTCTGGAACTGGGTCCTGCAGGCAGGGAATGGCCTGCAGCTGTGCCACCAAGCTCTGCCAGCCCCAGACCTGGATGGACACATGGAGGTCCTCACCAGGACTGTGCTCACACTCACTCTAGCTTCTTGACAGTTAAATGTACTATTAAAACCACAACCAGAGATTCCCATATTTAACGTAGTCAAAATTTTTCTGATGTTTATCACCCAGAACATATTGCCTTGATTTGGAAATCTCCCTGTCTTAGGGTATGTCCTTAAAAATGTAGAAGTTAATGGTACCTTTGCACCCATGCCAGACATAGGATGCTATCTGCGGAGCAGCTATCGGTGAGCTGAGCCGTAGCTGCGAGTGTAAGGTGCCTGGGATATGCACTGAGGCCTCAGGGGTGTAGCACGTATCTGGGGTCCTGGAGGGGCACCCCGGCTCCCCAGCCCCACTCTGCTGGTGTGGTCACCAAAGGAGCAGGGAGGTTAGCGCTCTCAGAAGCAAATACTTTAAAAACTTGAAACACATTCAAGTAACCATCCAGCCAGCCATCTGGGAATGTTGCAAAGGGAGGTGGTTAAGGACTTTAAAGCACATGGAGGTTTGCAAAGTTGAGGAGATTTTGCGAGCCTGCTTTGAGAAAACGGACTACCAGGCAATTTTCACATTTATGCCCCCAGTGTAACAAAATTTGCTTCAAACCCCTGAGCAAAAGGCAGTGACGTTGGCCCCTAAAATGGCTTACACCCTTCCAGCTAAGCAATGTGGGTTGTCCTCAGAGAAATAGAAGAAAGCAGGTTCACCACTGTAACACCTCACAAAACTGCGCCGACATGGCACTGCTGCAGCAGAGCAGGTGACAGTCCTGTTCCTCCCTTCCCTTGCTTGCTGCTCACCTGCACTACATCAGAAGGGCAGGACTATGTCCTCTTTTGGGCCTACTCAGTCTTCATAGCCTGTTCAAGCTCAGTGGTATCCACCCCAAAGTGTTTTGAACTGCCACCTTTGTTCTCTGTGAGGCAGGGGACAGATAAGGTTGGCAGCACTTTGGCTCTGTTCTGAACAAAGCCCTGAAGACAATATCCTGGGGACCCTGAGGCATCAGTTCAAAAGTCAGACATCTAAAATGTCTTCTAGCAGCAAAGCTCATTTGAAAGAAATGGGACAATATCACAGTCGTGTCATCAACATTGTCCAAACTCATTTCCTTTGAATGCTGTTGCATCCTTCCTATTAGCATTCATTTTCCATGAGCATTCTTGTAGGTGTTTATAAGCAAAAACAATTTACAAGTTGGTCAGTTTTAAGCAAATATTTGAGACATTAACTTGATGTGTATTCTGAACTCAAATTAAAATTGTTTGTCCCACGTAAGCCTGACAGAAGGAGCTCATAGTGGTGAAGACTAGCAGCGTAGCCTGTGACCTCTGTGACTAGCCAGACCCTCTATCCCTGGCACCAGCAACAAACGGCTTATGCAAAAGCTGATGGTTATGAGGAACCAGCTGCAGAATTATCTGACAAATAATTCATGGGCCTGAGCAAGTTTAATGACACACATTTCATCCGTGTTTAAATTCACATCTGAATAAAGCTAAAGCACTACAACTAGATTCAAGTGGAAAACAACAATTCCACTTTAACAGGAAATTCCAAGGTTTCAGACAAAAAACCTTCTAAACATTTTCACAGCTTTCAGGAAAAAGACATGGTGTCGTTAGATTGGCTCTCTCAGTCTCTGTCTTTACTAGTCATGGGTGAATTTTTCAACAAAAACCTTCTTAAGGGGGAAAAAGAAGGAGCTCTTATGTTTCAGCAAAACCAGGATCTTTCTTTAGAGTGTCAGAATGATCTAAACACAATAGTGTAAACATCTAATTTTTCACACCTTCCTGTAACAAGCAGCCCAAGGCTTCCTTCAGGCCTATCAGCTGAATATACCTTGCAGTCTCAGGGATGATCAATTCCGCCACCCCAGAAGTATGTGGCAAAAGCTCAGAGGGGTCAGACACCACACCATACCTTTGTTTTGTTGTTTGCCTCTTTGATTATAGCTTTGTCTCTATTGGCTCCGCAGCATTTTTACCTCCTTTTTCATCAATTGCTCTTGATTAATTTAATATTTGCTATCATACAGACTACAGATTTAGAACAAATAACCCTTTCATTTAGTTAATACCAGCAACATAGCTATAAAGCTGTAATAGTTTACGACTTTCAGGACATAACCTGCAACCACAGACAATACAAATTATATTACACTGTGTTTTATTGCTCTTTGAGGCCCAGTAAGAGGCTCAGTGCTGTTTCATAGTCCAGAGTAGCAGCTCTTTATTCTTTTTAACACACAGCTGAAAAATACTTTAATTCTATCACAAAACGGTGTGTTTGTTTTTTGTGAGTCTGCCCTCAAAACTGCATGTAGTTCACTTACCGTACAATGCAACAGCACTTTCCATACAATTAAAGGAGAGTACGCACGCACAGAGAGAAATGCCTTCTTCTGCATGCACTGGTCTCTGCACAAAGAGGAGTTCCATTCTGAAAAAAAATAACCAAACCACGCTTTGATAATCATTTGCAAAGACGTGAAATCTGAGAATGGAAAAAACCTTAGAAATCGCAATTCCTTCCTAAAACGCCCCATGTTTATTGAGGCTGTGTGTTCAGATGATGAAGGAATTATAAATGCTGCTGGCGCAGCTTCTTAATCCTGCCTCTTCTTCTCTTGGCCTAAGACTGGGCGCGGAGAGGAACAGCAAGGAGTAGCCATGTTTTCTTTAAATGGAGGGTCTAAATAAAAAATGAAGGTAATAGAGCTTCAGGAATCGCAAAGGACCAGAGGGAGTGAGTGAGCACAAACCAGCCCTGCCTTTTAAAACGTGGAAAGGCCATGTACTTTTTTCTGCTGCACCTGCTGCCTGCGCAGTGTTGTATTATTGAAGAGGACTGCAGTCCGATCTGCATATCAAATAGCTGATTTGTAGATGAGGTCATTCATTTTGTGGTCGTATGTTTGCTGTGGTGGGGATGGGCTGTTGCCTAGCAGTAGGCCACAAAGTCCCAGCAGGTTTCTTGAGTCAGCAGCCATCCTCTGCTCCCCTCACCACTCCCCTTCCTCATTGCCAATTCAAATCCAGTCTTGACCTTAATAAATAAAACTCCAAAATGTTCGACTCATTTCTAAGTTCAAAGCACGGGTGATGTGCTGTGAATTGACAGCTTCCTTTGATGATTCATTGGTTCGGTGACTCGATAAGCAAAATACAGATCCAGAAACCTTGGTACCACGTGAATGGAGGGATGATAGATAGTGCCTCACCGCAAAACCCCCCTCCGAGAGGACGGGGCTGCCTTGGTGCCTGGGTATGCTGCTCTGCTGTTAAAACATAGAAGAGGGGATTAAAAGATCAGCACCACATTTATTTAGGTATTTAAATACGTCAGAAGCAGTTTTGTAAAATTTAAGCTAGTTTTCATGTATAATTCTCAGGGAATCAATTATGCCTTTCCTGTTAATTTTGACAGCCACTTCACAGTGGGCAATGCTCATTTGAAACACTTTTTAAGAGGTATTTTCTTCTTTCAAAAGCAGCTAAAGCTACTTACTTGTTAAGTACAGCACATCAAGCTGGTGGAAACAGAAAAAGAAATCAGTCACCGTTTCAAATTAAAAAGAGAAAAAAAAAACAGGTCAAAGAAGATGAAAACACTGGAGTACAAAGCTGCCTTTAGAAACTGCAATACATATATGTTGTCACCAATTGGTGTCTGATAAGTTGGCAGAAACTGCAGTTTAAGTGCTTTTATTTTAGGAGTGATCTGCTGACAAAAGACACATGTGCAAACCATGCCATTTAGATGAAGGAGTCATATTCACTTTTTGCAAAGTACAATTTATTTATTTTTTCCAGATTATAATGTTTTCTAGGAAGAAAGGAGTACAAAGACCCCTCAGCCCTAAAACAAAACCAAACATCTCAGCACAAATTGGAGCTTGATAGCTCAAAGCAAAAGCCTCACAAACATCTATTAGAAGCAGGAAATGTCTAATGGAAAACTTACAAACATCTGATACATGAAAGGGAAGGCACAAAACAGGAAAGCAGAGGCATGAACAGCTAATTGCTGTAGATTCCTCACAACATTCGCTGAAACACAGCAAGACACATCAGCCAGCTCCACAGCACTGGGGTATACAACCACCATTAAAGTATTAGGAAGAACACTTAGAAAAGGAGTGCTTAAAAAAATGCTAATACTTTGGACAAAATGAAGTTGATCCTGCTTGTGACTGAGTTTACAAGGATGCTTTGAAGGTGGCCAGAGGCATCCTGGCATGCTGCTTTTCAGCTAATGTCTGTTACGAAAGCTTGCAAGGAGAATAATTTTTTAGAAGTATGCTTACTATTCACGCTGAAACCTAGGTATACAAGCAAGCTATATATCTTGCCAGCTATTGCATATATATCCAAACTTGCATCTGAAACTTGCATTTAGTTTTCATAAGCTCTGGTCCGTCTAAGGAAAATGTGAAGTTTTGAGAAACAGCAATGCATTATACTGGAGCATGGACATGCAGCAAGTACACAGCACCTATTCTTGCCCCTTGTAAATGCCTGCTGCTTGTCTGATTTGAATAAAGTTATGCCTGCTACTGTCAGAACTGAATTTGGCTCATGGTCTTCATGCAAATTGCTGCTTGCCTGAATGTGTGCACCATATTAAGAATGCAAATATGTTTGGACTACATGATTGTTCCTTTATTTGCTGTACACCCTAATTCACAAGAAGCTGAATCAGGGTAGTTTTGGTGTGTGCAAGAAGGCAGACTCAGACAAAAATACATGAAACTGTTTGCAAATAAATTAATTATGTCAATAGATCTGGTGTTAGCCACCCTTTCTGATGTTATGTATATGGTTTCTTGGACATAGTCAACAGAAGAAAAAGAAAACACTTTTGAAAAAAATTAAGTCACTCTTCAGAACATGAAATGAAGTACCTTTTTCCGCACATACCCCAAACAAGATTACATCCAGGCTTCTAGAATTTCCTATCTCCAATGCTTTGAGCTCTGAAGGCCAGAATGTGCCATTTTATCTTTGTCTGAATTTCAACCCACAGACGTTCTGTGAAGTTAATCGTTTGTATTTGTCTATTGGAAAGGCATCCAATGTTGAGCTGAAGACATCTGGAAATCTAAAAAACAATCCCTCCTTTATAATTTGTTCAAATGAGTAATAGCCATACCATTAAAAATGTATATCCTATTTCTTATTTGAATTTCTATGATATACTTTTTAATTAATTCTCACTTCCAGCTGTTATTCTGAAACTTTGCCAACCTCCTGTGAGGCACTTAGAAAAAAATGTCAAAATTAACATCTGAGAAAAAAAGCAACAAAATAGCATCTCTAGATTTCAGAAATAAAACACAACTTTAACCATGAAATTAATTCAGTGAATTTTGTAAATTTTTGGTTTGCTTTTAATTTTTCTTGTGCGCATTTAACAAAATATTTTAAATTATTTAGAAGGGAAGGCCCTGAAAATTAATGATACCCTATTTCCTAAGAAAAAAGGAAACAAAACCAAGGAAACAAACAAAATCTTTTTGGTCATATTTTCAGAGCATGTTATTCTTTCCTGTGGGAAAATTCACACATTCCTCACACTGAGATATTAAGTTTGAACTTTCAGTCATTTAATTAGTTCCCAATTCAACAAAGCGTTTAAGCATGTTTTCGAAGCACAAAGCACTTAAGCACATTCTTATTCGGTCCCTGAATAGGGGCGGAGTGCTGAATCACACTGGAAGCTCTCACGGCGGAGCCCAGGGCAGCCTGGTAGGCCACAAAGCCTGCAGGGTTCTCTCTGTTTTTATTCCCCAGCAAGAAGGGGTATGGTTATGATTACATCACGCCAAGAATTAAAGCCAGGCCTAGTTTGAAAATGCAAAACTTTTTGCAATCCTATATAATGTCACAAATTTATAATATGAAATTGAAAACACATGCCTGCCATATGGAAAAAAAAAAAGGAGAATCTATTGGGTATTGGTATTTGCTCATTTTTGACAAGTATAAATTTGAATATGTGTACAAATAGTAAATAATTAATAATCTGATAAAGCCTTACATTATAACTGTGCAACTAGACTTTCACTGTGTTTTGGTTATATAGGGTATGAAAACGTAGGCAAACAAAATTACATACACAACCAGATAGAAGAGTACACAATTTAGGCTTCCGACATCTTCAGCTGCAGGGTACCTGGGGGATATATGTCCACACAAATATACACACACTCTCACATGCATACAGCACACAGGTGAATTGCAACAGTGTCTTGGAGAATCAAGTAAAAAGATGATGTTATGTATCAAACAGGTATCACAAATAAATTTTTAGTTAAATTAACAATAAGATTATCTTATCATTAATATTTTCTAACTTTTACATTTAAGTTTATACCAAAAAGACTATCATTTGAAACTATGTTTCCCTTTTTCCTTTGACCACAGGGAGTTCAGCAGTATTTTAAACTTTACATTGTAGGCTAAAATAGTAATGTTACCATTTCTGATTATTTCATATGAGGTTTGTGTCTAAAATAAGCCTGTTTGAAATTTAAACATTCGGCCTTTTGCTTCCAAGGCTCCCTGTGATATCAGTGAGGAATGTAGGCTTGAGCCCATTTCTGGGTAGCCTTTTCAACAAATACCTTTAGCAATGCTAGAGGTAGCAGTCAGTTCTCTATAGAGATAAGCACTTAGCAAATGAAGAAAGCAAAGAATTAATGGGATTCCTAAGAATTTGGGACCTGCCTCCTTGCCACAATGTCTCACTGGTTTACACTGATGTAACCCCAGAATAACAAAATGTTCAACTGGGCTACTTATGTTTTATGTTTTATGTTTCCTTTCTACGTGGCAATTCTTTAATTGTATTCCTTTGCCTTGTTTCTGTGTAAAGCTTTAAGGACTGCATATCTGATATACTTTCTACATATTGTTTCCAGTTCTCCAGAACCAAATTCTGAAAAGAATAGGTTATACCCACCATCAGTTAATGTTCAGACTGAGCAAAAATATCAGGAAGCAGATAAACATTGCTTTATATTTTCTATTTCACTTAAAAATAATTTTCTACAGTAGCACTAAAGATATATATATATACACAGAAACACCATTTGCAACTCAAAAAGAGATTTCTAATGCAACCCAACTGAAAAAGTCTATTTACTGAGATTGAAGTTCTCTGTTTCATTTTAATAAAATTCTAAAACTTCTTTTTAAAGAAAAACATTTCAAAGGGTTGAGAAATTCTACTGCCAAATGGCTTTAAGCAGGAAAAAAGGAATCCCTGTACGTTTCATCTATGTAGGGCTGGTAAACCCTGAGGAAGGGGGAATTGTGCTTACGCAGAGGAAGATGCCCATCATGCATTCGCTAGCGTGGAAATGTCAGCCATTTTTCTGCACACCCTCACCAAGCGCAGGCTGGAGCTTCCCTCGCTCCACCATGTCAGCCCAGCTGCTTCTCGCCCCGAGAGTGCCTCCACTCACGCAAATATCCTCTGGCTTACTACAGGCATATTGAAAAATGTTTTCTTTAGAAGAGAAACAAATGAGAAATAAGAAAAAAAATATCATATTTTCCAAACAAGACAAAGAAATGCGAGGCTCGTCCTGCCTGCCTTGCTTGAGAGAGCTGCTCTGCATTCAGGGGTTAGCCCGGGTGGAGAATGATGCTGTTGTCTCACAAAGGACTCATGTTGAGCTGAATCTTTGATTACAGGACAAGTGCCTGCATTAGGCCCCTCATTGCGCTCACATTCTGCTCCTGCCATTTGTATAAAATTTCTGAGTGATCTCTTTGTGAATATGGACCCCAACTGAATCAAAGATGAGCTCCTTTTTCCCCCCCCTTATTTTTCCACAAGCACCCCTTTTCTCTTTCCCTGCTCATCCTCTCTCTGACCCCCCTCTCCCTCTCTCCTTTCAGACCCTTCACTGCCTTAGGAAAAGGGACTGCTATGGATCTAAAAAAAATCTAATGAATGGTAAACCCTGGAAATAAAGGTAGAGGTGGCTTTTGGTGTCTTTTAAACTTCCCCCTCAAATTCTGTCATGTTCCTACACAAATGGTGCATAACCTTATGCTTTTCTTAATAGGATTTATGCTTGTTGGCTCTCTGTATACCCTGCCACACTAGATAGAGGACTCCATAGCTGCTGCTGTAACCATGGCCACTCTTAATTCTCAACTCTTGGCAAATTTCTGCCAGTGTAAAAGGCAGTGTGAGGGAAAGATGCACGAGCAGATGCACAAATACGATAGCCCTGCACCTCTCTGAGCAAATGACCATGTGCCTAAAACCTACTGAATTTCTGGGTATTATCTGAGAGCACTCTTTTAGCAAAATCACCTAACTCTCAACATCTGCAACGTGGAAAACAAAGCAAATATATAATCAACCTAGCTTAAAACCTGGCTTCAGTCAAATGTCACACAGGCTTCATGCAGGCTCTGGAAGCTAGATTTTTTATGCATCTGCCCAAATTGAAAAGGTTATTTTGCTGTCTTCAGGATGACTCTTGAGCTGAAGGCAGGGTGGAGGGTTGCTGCCCTGAAAGAAGGGGAGTTGCTAGGAGATAAGTCCAAGATTTCAGACAGCATTGGTCGGAGTTATCTCTAATTGACAGCTGCTTACCCTAAGGGTCTAATTCTAACCTTGAGACCAAAACCATAATGAGAGGGCAGCTTTCCTTCACCCCTGTTTTCTAGCCAGGGCAAGGAGATTACTGCAGGCCTGTTCTTCTCTGGTTTTTGTTATGCTTCTTTTCGTGGGGCAGCCCTGTGAGATTCAGAGCCTGCTGTGCTTTCTGAGGCTATAGTTTGCATCAGTGAGCCCTGTCTGATTCATACCACCTGAATAAACTTGCTCTTACAGTTAAGATGGTCTCACTTTTTTTTTTTTTGAAAGGGGGAAGGGGGCAAAAAAATTTTTAAACACAAAATGATTCAAAGACTTATTTTTTTAAGCAGATACTTTAGGGTACAGTCTATGGTTAACCCTTTTTCAGGGGGCCTTAGACTGCCATTGTTAGTTTTAAATCAAGTCCATGCTGTTAGCAAGTTGCTGGTATTTAGGATTCAAAACCAAACAAAGAGAAACATTCAAAGAAAAGAGATTAACAGAACCAGGAAAATAAAGTGGGGTAGCGTTGGTTTGTTTTTTTTCTCGTTTTTTAAACTGACTAGACTTGCTAGGATATTGATTTATGAAGAAAATCTCTTTGAAAACTTTGACTTGTATTTTGGTCAGAACTTTCCTATAAACAGCGGAAAAGTATACCAGAGCCCTAAGTCAAATTTTCTCCTTAGTTGTACTTATATAAATCTGGCCTTCTTCCTCTGAACTCACTGGGGCTACTCTGGATTTATAGTAGGGTGATTGAAAGCATAATTTGACTAAACATTTCCAGGGGGATAATTAAGAATAGAAAATACAGTCATGTTTAAAAACCCAAGGGAAAAAGAAAAAAAAAAGAGAAAATAAAAGAAAAAAAAAGAAAAAAAGGAAAAAGGAAAAAAATCCCAAGAACATTTTTTAGAAAATAATCCCACAAATTTTTGAATCTTAGACACTTTCATGTCCAACAGCAAAAATGAATTGTTCTGCAACTTTTTAAAGTAGGCAAGATCAATTAAAAATATGTATCTTAAGCTGCATCTAAAATCTGCATCCTCTGCAGCTCTCATCCTTTTGAGGGAGAACACAAGCGGGAACCAGTTCATAGATGTGATGTTGCTGTGGGAATTGCCTCTAACAGACACTGTGAGGCTGAAACCCCCGTGGCTGAACCCATTTCCCATCACTCTGCATAACAGCAGGTAACCAAGTGGGGAGTAGAATTGAACCGCAGGTCCTCAGTGTCCTTCTTGGCAGCAGGAGAAATAGTCCCAACCCCTTCATCCTCAAAAGCCTGCCAATTTTGGATGGCGTTTTGGTAAATACCTACCCTTGAGAAATGCACTGAGACTACGAACTTGCTCCACAAAGACTGACTGCTAGCACTGATGTGTTCAAAGTTAGCAGGGGAATTGTTTCGATAGCATTATGGTATTCTTATTCTGGAAGCAGAGTCCACTGCGCAAATTAATTTCTGAAGGAATAGCTGAATGCCTGCCTGCCAAAGTGGATAATGAGTGTATACCAGTGAGTCAGAGGGGAGTCAGCAAGGGAGGCTGGACAGTGATAAAACAGCATAGAGGGAAGCTCAGACCTTGGCATCACTCTCATCTCTGCTCTTGAGGGAGTGTATAAAAAAGACAACATCCAAAGCCCTTAGAAAAATAGCTTTTAATGAGTCCCATAGAATGAACCCATAGAAAGGGTTCTGTGGAGGCTAGGGGAACTTGAAAGTGAAGACACAACCAACCCAGGAGTGCATACACGCATAGCGATAGCAGCTGGAAGCCAGTGAATCTCATCTTCTGCTTCAGTTTTTGCCTTTTACATTATTAGCTGTATTTTCTGAAATACTGAGTTCTCTTTGTACTACATATGACTACTGCCTCTGGAAGTCAGAGAATTTTTTATATCTTAAATGGAATTTGTACATCCTTAAGGCTTCAAATAAAACTAAAAATATGCTTCAGTGGCATATTTCTAATAATGTCTATTTCTGTAGCAATTTCACTTATCATTTACAAGTTGCAGGTATTTGAAAACTAATGTTTGTACTAATGTCTGATGTGTAATTCAAATTTGTGCAGAAACTGCTGCAAGAATATTCACAAGGATTGTTCTGTTGCTCCACAGACCAACTATCTTTTCTTAGCACTGTCTTGGTAAAGTTACCTAAAATATTTGTTTCTCCATCTGGAACAATGAGAATAATGAAATTAACTTCTCCCATGAAAAACTGTCATCTTCACAGCAAAAAGCAAAAAAGAATCAGCACAGAAAAAGAAACACGATCTTCACAGCTTCCAGAACTGTAATATAAAATTAGGAGAACTATCATGCAGTTTCACAGGGACATAAAGGGGTGTAAGGCGCTTAGGCTCTATGCATGTATCGCTGCAATAGAACTCTGCACCTGAGTTAGGAAAGCTTCCTTAATTTTTATCTTGCTGTGTACTTCACTTTCCTGGCCAGGACAGCTGGTCAACTGGAAAGAGAGATAAGGTGCTCCACGAATCAGGCTTGTAAAAGCTACTGACCTCAGGATTAAGAGGAGCAGACTGAAAAATCTCAGGAGCCTGGGACCACATCCTCATTCCCTGAGTCACCAGCGTGCAGGCATATTCGCCAAGCTGGTGCCAGGACTGGGTTGTACTAGAGGTGTGGTGCTGGTGAGATACAGGGATATAGGGATACAGCCTCTCATTTGTAAGCTTCTGATGGTCTTGTAAATATTTTCCATGGCTGTCTAAAAAAGATTTCAAAACCAAAACCTGTATTTAAAAGATAAAAAATAAGAGCAGTCAGAGAGGGTTTGATTTTGCCCCCACTGAAACCAGTGAGGCTACTACAAGGTTACCAGTTTACAGCTGTGAAGGTACCCTATGTACCACGGTTTCAGGATGTGACCCTCTGTTGCAATAGCTGGTCATCAGTACAAGATTTTTTCATTTTTGATAAAGGAAGATACATACTTTAGCAAACTCCCAGGAATAAATGTGCGCATGTTCAAATCAGGACACATATCTGCTTTTATATGTGGCATGAATCTATACTGTAAGTAAAAATTTCCCCTTCTACAAGTTTTCAGATATCTAACTTCTTCACCTATTCCTTCCAAAGCCACTTCTATCTTACCAGATATGTGACACAGAAGAATAAGATAAAAAAGTCTACAAGTCCTGGCACCAGGACCAGCATCCCTTTGATAATTAGCAAAACAAGACTGACCACGGGACCTAATGATGTTGCTCTCATCTTCAACAGTGACAAATATTTGAATACAATTTTCCTTACATGGTATTCTAAAGCTGTTTCTCCTAACAGAGAATTATTTTTGTTCTATCAGTCACTAAAAGACAGTTTATACCTTTCACAGTATTCTGTATATTGTTATATTTACTCTTCTTTTTTTTTTCCAGTTCCTAGAAGTCCTCCTTGATGTACAACACTGTGTTTTGAAAATCAACATCTTGCTTCCTGCCAGAGCCAGCAGATATGCCAGCCAGTATTAGATGGTTTCTAATTTTTCTCTTTGTGTTAGGAGGAAAAAAAAAAAAGTAAAAAAATTTGCTGACTTTAGATCTTAGCCTATCAGATGAAGACTTACTGGTGCATTAGAGGCCTATTCAAAACAGGGCTTTTCTTGCAACAGGAGCCCCTAACAATTGGTAATGAGGACAGATTCCGAATTGTTTGTGAGCAGCTGCTTAGTAGGTAAGAGCTTGTTTGGATTCAATTGAACAGTGTTTTTAGAAGCAGTTACTGACCCCTGACCCTTCCTACAGACTGGGTTGATGGGATTAGGGAAAGCTAGCATTCAGCTTACACTTGGCTATAACAAGCTGGCAAGAGATAACATACTTTTTAATTATCAAGTTACACCTCTGCCAAAGTTTGTCTGCGAATTTACCGAATGAGTCAATGAACGATAAGAAATCAAGCTAGGCTATGGGATAATAGTTACATAAGAAAACAGTCTTGGGGGAGATATAATTAATACATTTTTGTGACTTAATTTTTTTTTCCTTTGCAAATATTTCAAATTTTCAAGTCTCATTCTACCTGTCTTTTGTACGCATTATAGAGGCGTAGGTGGTATGTGGTATTTAAGCCAATGGATCTTAAAAGGTAAAAAAAGACCTGAATTAATTCTAAGAGTTGCCAAAAAGGTAGTCAGGGAAAAAAAGACCCCATGGAATAAATGAAATTTAAATCAAAGCATCAAACAGAGTAACATTAAGATTTGAAGCTTGATTTGTTCTACCACTCTGAGAGGAGTAATATAAAAATACTTACTATTGGCTAGAAGCCAATTTGCCTGGCAGTCTACACC
>VZTV01005977.1:299-16313 GCA_013400875.1 Anhinga rufa | reverse complement strand
ACTACTGGTCACTTCCCAAACCTCTCACTGAACTCCAGTAGCCTTTGAGAGCTGTTTGTTGCAATTCAGTTTATGACACACTGTTTTAAATGTTCTTACTCCAAAAGACTCTTGAAAGATGAAGCCCATCTGAAAATTTTCTCTCTAAATACAAAACATGTTCTGCTTGCAGAAGATTTCAGAATTTTAAGCAAATATGAAACACAGTTTATTCACCCTGGTGAAAGAAGTCATCCTGCAGATGGGTCTGAGGCTTGAGAGGACAATATGCACAGTTGTAATGAAAGGCAGAATACAGGTTTTTCTCCTGGCTTTAGCCCTCGGCACTACAGCTCATACGTCTAAGTTAAGTTTGAGAAATCTACAGGAACACCTAAGAATGTGTATCAGGTGTGTTTCAATCAGTGTGTACAGAGAGCAGAACCTTACTCTAACTCTACAAGCAGGAACATGTTGGCCTGACTGTATGTGGATCAGGGATATCAAAGCTCTCTTCCTCCTCTGACCAAAGTAAGATACAAACTTTCCCTTCAGAAAATTCAAATGCACACACACCACCCCAGCTGCACGTTAAACTGTATGTGATTTTTAACTATTAAAAAAATAGAAGATGGCCTCCTCCTCTTCCTTTTATCTAGAAAATTATGAGTGCCAAATGGCCCCTGAGCTAAGAGAGACCAAATGCCATGTCCTGCTTTCCTGGGCATGCAGATGGATTGCATTACCACTAAATTAATGGCTTTCACATTATTATTCCAGGATTAAACCTGCACTATTTATACATCCTGACTTCAACAACTGTAGGATAAGACCTCCATGAAACGAACCTATTCCAAACATGCAGCTAACCTAGGAGCAGTTCCTGAATGTAGAGCGCATGGGTACACCAGACAGTACACTGCTTACCCCAGCGGCAAATAATTTCCAAAGCTAGTCTTCTCTGGCTCCTTAGGGAGGGTGCTCCTCTCCTGTTCCCTCTCTATTTGTCAAGACTGAAGTCAAAAGAGTTTGCACTAAATGGGCAAATCTCCAAGACCAACCTGTTAGCTCCTTCCAGTCAGGCTGCAAAGACAAGGCAGCTTTCCCAAATTTTATCTTGATTGTGGTAGGGCCAAGGTTTTGTTAGTACTTCCAATATTTGATGCCATTTCCTATAAACTCCCCAGTGTAGCTCAAAAATAATTCTGGGGCACTGTCAGTATAGCAAAACCTAGGGCATATGTTTTCCCAAAATATTAGCCAAACATCTTAAGATTTCTCTTTGTGGTACCACCATAATGGTGTCATACCTGAAAAGGAAAAGTCAGTAACAATTAAGTAAATTTTGCTCCTCAGATGTCCAATGGAACAACATGCCAAAGATTTACCCTTCCCAAAGAACAGACAAGAAATACATGGCACAATTAGTTTCACAGTACTGTGTGTCACCACAGCTATACACAAAGATGTCATCTAGCTTGGCCTTTGAGGAGAGCACCAAATAATTCAAAACCAGAACTGATAGGAGGAAAATAAACTACTTTTTCCTGGGAACTGTACTATGCTAAATGACTGATCCTTCTCAGAACGCCTCAAGTACCAAACTTGTTTGACTATTCCACTAGTCAAACTGTTGCCTGTTTCTCAGGGAAACTGGGAGTATTTATTAGCTGGTATTATTAGTCATGTGACTTTAAACGTTAATCATATTTGTTCAAAAAAGTTGGTGTAATAATTACAGATTCTTACTGATGAATGATAAAATGATGCATTCCACTTCAGTTTTCTGGAGATTGCAGAACTCAGTTAACTGTTGCCTAATATATCTAAAATGTAGCCAAAATGAAGTCTTTTTAAAAAAATGAAAAGCTTATTTACATGTGGCTTACTACATTTCTTCTAGGAAACAATAAAAGGGTAAAATGCCCTAACAAAACATCAAGATATTATGACACGGTGAAACAGATGATCCTACCTGATTGCCACACCTTTTAAAATTATGTATAAGGAGTCTCTTGTTCCCTGGTTTTCGGAATGTCAAGCAACTCATAAATGATAATCTGGACCTAAATAAAAGCATGCTGTTTTAAAATTCCTTATTTCTTTAAAGCATGAAATTAATCACTACTTCGAGTATTCAAGTAGCAACATCTTTCCTCAATTTCTTACCTAGCCTCTCTTTTAAATAGCCAACCTAAGACTATACCAAAGAGCTAATGGCAAGCTGAAATTTTTCTTAACCTCTTTAAAACCTTCACCAGACAGTTTTAAATACCATCAAAAATGCTTAATAGTACTGTTATTATGCTAATTTAAAGCAAGAAGGTAGCTATAAATCTTTATGGTAGGAAAAACTGAATTATAAGGAATTTTTTTTTCAGTATTCCCTTAATGCAATTACCTCGATTCTTGTATTTTGTCACTCTATCAGTAACGTCAAGAATTGTTAGCAGAATTACAAGAAGTAGAAATATGAAGAAAGTAAAAAGACTTAAAAAGCCCTGTATGATGAAGGGTTTGGGTTGTTGTTTTTTTGTTTTTTTTTTTTTAATAAGAGTAAAGTATCTTCACATAGGGGTCACTTCACCTTTCCTTCCCCTTCTCTCATAACACACCTATATAAGCTTAAAAATGTTCTTTTGTTCAAAAGAGGGTTTCTTCAGTTACTCATAAAGAATTACTCACACTTGGCCAGTGGTTTGTATCAACTTAAGAGAATAACATCGAGATGTATTTTTCAAGTGGGGAAATCCCAGCAACCCACAGACAAGAGCAATGAAGGTACACACAACCTCTGAGAGAGTAGATGAGGGGACAAAAAGGAAGCAAGGTCAAATCTTGGGTCAATCCACCATGAAAAACAGCTAAATTGGGGTTTGAAGAATTCCTTGACAAAGAAAGCAAAACTGCCATGTCCAGTAGTCCCCTCACTCCAGCCCCCCTAAGTAATAGATGGTTGCTCCCAACCAAAACCACATTTGTTTAAATACACAGTTTCTCCTACCCTCCCTCATTATCTGGTCAGAATTCATGATTATCTGATTAATAAATTGTTACTCAATTACCACTTAACCCAATCCCCATCAATTAATCCCAGGCACACCTTTCAAACCACAATAAAAAAATGAATGCTCATCTCCTTCTCTTCTTTTCCCACATTCTCCTTCCCCTCCTCCCTTTTCCACTCCCCCCAGATTAACACATTCTGGGATTTATTTTCCTGTATCAGATCCAAGAACTAGAGAGTCTTCTATACCTTTTTGATACAGGGCGAATAGGAGATGCTGGTCCCAAGCCTACCTTCTGCACAGAATATTCTGCTCTCACCTTTTGGAAGAGTGTCAGTGACTGCTGCAGCATCTCAGTTCTAGCAGAACTCCTCAAAAATAGGTCCCACATTGCCCAACATCCCTTGACTCTCCTTACTCCTCCAATGCTACTTTTTGGGGTTCTGTTTAATCTCTCAGCTCCTTTCAGAGAAGCAGCTCCTTAGCCCAGCTCAGTTCATTTTTTTCAGAGGAAGCTTTTATTCACCCTGAATGAACAAACTGCTTTAAACAGGAAACAGTCAAAAGAAATACAAATCCCTGAATAAAATTCTAACCTAATCACTGTACTGCCCTATTCCACATGCTCTTTAAGTGGTATATATTGCATGCCATATGCTAAAATGATTTGTATATATAGTGTGGACATTTTTTACGTTCCCCACAATATTTGGAATACCACGCTACACAGGGTGCAAGAAGATAAGATCATTTATGTAAGCAAAATATGACCTTACAAGTGTGTAAATCCTTTATTTGCGTATGCAAGAGAAATAGCTGTGAGCACCAGTACTATCTGTATGTGCAATTATTTGCTTTACATGCCACATCAATTCTGCAAACAAATAGTGACTCTTTAGCAATATTCATCTATTTCTATTGTATAATACTGAACTGGGGAGAGAGAGAGAGAAAGATAAGACTTTAAAGTCCATGGATAAATAGTATACTGGCTGCAAATGATCTAGTATAGACATCTCAAGTTTGTGCTGTGAGAACAGAAATCCATGGCTGACAACAGAGCAGAAAACGGCAAGAGCAGCCTGATCCAAAAATCAGAACTGCAAGACACTGTAATGCTCTGGGAGAAAACAAGGGTCTAGAAAGAATAAACAGACAGCTTATATGTATTATTTATACCTATAAATATACCTATAAATCCCACACATTCTAAGCTGTTGGTTGTTATTTTCTTTTTAATCCATGAGGCAAATATAAATAAAACTTACTAAACCTTCCTGTGTTAGGAATCTGAAGGTGGCAAGGTTAAGTACTCTGAAATCAACAGATGACACATTCAGTTTTTAGTATATACATTCTGCTCTGTAGGAAATCTGGTATTACCTCTCTTTTGAGTATTTTGCACCTGTGCTTCTCAACTTATGGTTAAAGACTATCCACTTGTATTAGCAGGGTCTGTAGCTTGAACAGTCTGTTACCATTTGAATTAGGGGACATTTGAGTCCCACTGCTGGGTAAGAGGAAAGCTGTCAGCCCTGGGTCTGACTATACCTAAGTGCCACCCAAGCTGCTGCTTCACACATATGGAAAGTATCATGTAATGCCCCTACAGAAGTAGCTGGACCAGTGTGGTCTATGCCCTAATTGGGAGGATGGTTTGGGAACAGCTTTACTTCAGCTCTCTGTCTCTCATCTTGAAATATTTCCTGCCTTCGGTGGCATGAACCTCTTGGGCTGGAGGAGAAAAGTCTACCTCTTATCTCTCTCCCCTTCTCCCTTTCCAACCCCAACTGTTTCCAGGGTAGAGCCAGCTATAGCTGCTGCCAAAGAAAACAAGGCATTTTCCTACCTTGAGGGCATTCCCCTTTGAACATCAAAAGTCTATAGCAAACAATGGAGTTGAAACAGCTTTGCAAATAGAAGGTCACAAGAATTTTTCATAATGGAAAATATCAGACTACCTACAGGCAGGGGTTGCTTCCAGCTCACAAACAACACTACACATGCTTGCAAATACACTTCATTTTGAGCTGAACTAGTCTTTGCTGAGATATTGCATGGTCCCAATGATGTAACTCAAATTCATCCTCCCTCTAGACATTTTGTAATCACCTTAATTGTCAGGTCTTAAAAAATAATAGATTTTTAGTTCTTTGGGAAGGGAATGCACTTATATATGGTATGTAGCCAAGCAAACTGTAGGGTGTTCTGAAATAGCAGTTCATGAATTAAGCAGTGCACAAAGTAGGGGAAAGGAGAAAGGGCATGTGCTACTGGAGAGCTTCGGGGAGAAGAGCAGAACACATGATAAGCTGTTGATGGAGCTGTGCTTCGCAAGCTTTAGCCAAAGGACAAATGAGCAATGCAGAGAGCCCTCGGCTGCCAGGAGCTACTGAACCCATGCTAGAGGCTTCCATGGAGAATTGGCAGGATGGGATTCAGCAACAGCAGGAGCCACATGTTTTCTGGGCTCCCGCTCTCTGCCTGTGTGTACGCCCAGCCCTGTGAGTGCAGCAGTCTCCCATGGGGTCACAATTCCCTGTGGCCACCCTGGCCTCCGCCGCCCAAACATACCCTCCATTCCACTCCCCTACAGCATCAGCATCCCTGCCTCCTCCACAAGCACACTCTGGTGGTCTTCCCTCTCTCCTGCCTCTAGGAAGTGGAGGGGTTGGCAGGAAGTCTGTGATACCCACTTTGAGTGCTGCTGCTATGAAGATGAATAGTGAACTCTTAGTCCCTAGACCAAAAGCAGAAGATGGAAGGTGGCTCAAGAAGCATTTAGTGGGAAAAATACTGGACAAGCTATCACTGAACATCTTTCTGGCACTAACCCTTAGCTAGACTGAAATCCCTTCAGATGTGCATAACAAAATACTTTTACTGGGGGAAATTAACAGAGTTTAAATATGCACCCCAGATACCTGGCATTCATCTCCCTGTGAATTCTGCATATAGGTAAGCCTTCAGTGAAGAAGGAAACCATGATTATCTGCATTTTTCTGCATTGCTGGTGCAGTGGAGGAAGGGAGTGGGGGGCACAGGCTGAAGGCTCTGGATTTTCAGGGCAACTCATTATGTTGAAAACCAAAACTGTCATAATTTCATAATAAAAAGAGCTTGCTTTGGCCTTCTTTTTTATGTTCCCATTCCCCAACTGGATAGTTTAGTGGACACAAGCCAGAACTGGTGACTGGAAGCATAGTTCAGCACTTGCTCATTAGAAGAATTCACCCTACCACATCTTTTACATATCACCATGCTACCAACTCCCATGGGAAGCTGCCCAACAAGACCATCACTCTCACTGCCTGCAGCTTCTTCCCAGATTTCAACAGGTTTCTGTACATTCATGCTTGACCTGAAGTGCCCAGCATGGGAACACCTCTCTGATCTTACCTTTCTTTTTCTTTTCCCACTTAGAAAAGCCTAGCCAGCCAATGCTTTCTTCACAACAGGATGAAGAAAACCTATGAGTTTGACTAATTGCCAGAACACACTCAAATACACTAGAAGAGGTACTGCTGAGAACAAAACACCTGAGTTTTTTAGATTTTAAATGTGGGGAACTGAGAAAACGGGACTTGACTGGTGGAGGAAACATAGTTAAAGGTCACTGATACCTGGGGGAAAAAAAAGGAGTAATTAAGATGTTGTCAAGTCACTGGCCTATAAGGACTGTTTCCATTTGGTAGTTTTCAGTGCTCAACATGAAGTGACAATTCGATTACAGACACTGTAACTTACATTTTAGCAGAGACCATCAATTCAGATTAGTCTGGAAGCTTAACTCAGCTCAGCATTTACAAATAGAAATAGAAATGAAAACCTATTATTGGTAAATGGCACCATATGAATAACAACAGAGATTTTTTTTCCACTCTTCTGCCATAAGGGACGCATGCCAATTATCACAGAAGTATCTACAAACCTTAATCAGGTTCATGCCCCATCAGACTAGGCATATAAGGTATGCAGCGGTTAGTTTAGACTGCTTAAATGCTTTAGCAAAATTGAACAGATGGATGAAACAAATATGTGTGTGTGGGGAGAACAATAGGCCACGTAAATAATCTACAGAAATCAGTGTTAATTTTTTCTGCTGCCTCTTATCTTTATTAAATGCTGTAGTGTATATGGATAGCTTTCCCAACCACACCAACAAGGTCTCCGATTCCAAAATCTCCTTAAAGCTCCCTCTTATTCCGCATCCATTTCATTTGTACATCTGTACCGCAAGACAATTCTCTCCTTTTTTTTTAAGCAGGCAACACAATTATTTCTGACATCTCAAATATACTAACACAATGCATATATATACAGAGAGAGAAAAGATGTATTATGCTATTTTGCAAAGGGTCCAAGAGAAGGGAGTTTCCTGGCAATTACTCAGCATAAGGAGTAAGGTATATGGTGAGCAGATTAGATAAAATTAGTAGTTGTCAACCCAGTACTGCCTGATGACAGAAATTGCAGCTTTATCTCTCTCCTATCCATGCCTCCCACATATCATGTGCCTCATTAGGATGCTATGGACAGAACACACAAGAAAAAGTACCATCCTTAAGCCATTGGAAAAAGCCATCAAAAAAAAATCAGGGAAACACTCCTGCCAGATTTGGTCAAAAATATTTTGCTTGGTTGCAGGGCATAATTATGTACTACCCTACACTATCACAGCGTCTGAGGAATGGGAAAATCCATGCTGTAACCAGGTGCCCTGCCAGGGTCAAAAATGCCTCCTTACCTCCAAACACATGTTCTTTGTGTGTTGGAAAAACTAGCAAGACCCATAAATTAAAGAGGACAGACAACTGACTCAGGGAAAGGATTGGTCAGTCAAGATCTGGCTATGTTAAATTTGGCTGTATTAAATTAGATGTCACAGAAGCATGGACTTTGAGAAAACACTAAAAACACCTTTGCCAAATGTTTGGAGGAGAAAGACATTGCTTTTTAGGCTACACAGTCCTGTAATACAGTATCTGATACACCCATCTATGTCCACAATATCCAAAGCTAGCAGCACAATGCTGATTGTCCCAGACATCTTTGTGGGAAAACTGTTGGATAAAACTGCTCTTCCCAATTCTTCACATTCCTCCAGCTAAGTTCTTGCACAGACGTTTTAGTTTCAGCCACAAAAGCATGAGGAACAAATGAGAAAGGACCCTGAATGGCAGAACAGTCAATTCAAAACAAGCCCAAGTGCCAGCACGTGACGACACCACATAGGTCATTTCCATGTACATAATAAAAAACGCTTATGAAGCATTTAGGAGAATAGTAAATATGAACAAAAATGTTTTCTATCAGATCACAATGAACAAAAGTCTCCTGCAGATTTACTAAATGGTACAAAACATTCAGCACAATTTTGCTGGTTTGCATTAAAAGGAAGAATGCAAGCACATCAAAGCTCAACTTTGCCTGAGTAAGAAATGATTCTTCTAGCCCTCAAAAGACGAGCTGACCTCGAAATTGGAATGAACTGAGCCTTGACACACATTTGTAAAGGTAATACAGAGCCAAATCACAGAACACCCTCTGTAGAGAAGCCTAGATACTGCTGATGCAAGTTTTCCCACCTGTATTTTGAGGGTACAGCTGTAGGCACTGGACAGGCATAATTCATGAGCTGTGCTTCCACAGTCTCACAGGGCTTTCAAGAGCTTGCCACATTCTTTTCAAGTGGATCATTAAGGGTGGTGTACCTAAATGGATGGGTGGAGGAAATTTATCTGAACAGGAGATTAGAAGTGATTCAATTTTGGGAGATAGCCTGACTTTTTGTCTTCATAAGACTATAGTTCAACCATGTGAGTTGACATTGGCATCTGGGGATACTCGGCAGTTTCACATACAGATACTATTGCGCAGATGAAAAGAATAGCATTATAAAGCTTCTCTTTGTGAACCATAATGGTATAATTCTGACATGATGATGACTGATGTAATCAACTTTTTCATGAGGAGGCTAGACTTAACAAGGCAAACTAAAGCTTTTTACAATTAACTTTTTGAGACTTGAAGAGTTCATCACTGACAATCAGTGGGACTGTGACAAAGATAAGAGGAATGGAAATTCATGCTGAGACTGTTTTACAATGGCTCAGGAATCTTCTCTAGTCTGTAAAACACACTGCAAGTAGAGGCAAAAGAACTGGGAAGAAGAGGAATAGCAATGATGGTCTTCAGTGCAATTTACCTTCCTCAGGAGAAGAAAGCTTGAGTCCTGAAACTTCCATTCCAAAGCTTTAACTATTAAAATGACTAAATTAGGTGTGAAAAACCAGCAAACTAATTCCACACCTTCTACAGAAATGCAAAGCAGAGGGTAGACAAAATTTCCTCCTTCTTTAGGCGCTTCTGTCCTTGCCTGGAGAAGCGGAGCTGTCAGAATTGTTCGGGGAACACTGACTGACCAGGAAAGGAAAGTGTTGTATTGACACAAATACCAGAGACCATGGTGCTTGTCATACTGGAGCTCTAAAAACAGCACTTCTTGTGCCTTCCTAATTCTCTGTTTTGCAGTTGCTTTTGTTATTTATTTTTAAATACCCTTCTGACTAACTATCCTACAGAGAAGAGGGAAAAAAAAAAGAAAAAGCAAGAACTGGGAGAAACCAGAGAAGGATAGCTGAGCCATCAATTCCTCTGGGCCAAACCCTTAGGTCCAATTCATCCTGTGCTACTGCCAGCCACTTACATCATTCATAACAAAAAATTTAGCAGTCCAAACTGGTGTGTTCAAGACTTGCAGGAATACTGCTTATTCCCGACTCATCCTAAGAGCTAAACAGAAAATACTTCTTGTAACTGCGTAGCTGCAAAGCATTATTTAAAAAGAATAGCTTTTAAACAAGCAATAAGCCATTTAAAGATGCATATCTTATGATTTGCTACGCTAAAAGTTTTTACACAAAATCCTCTCGAATCCTGGGAAATTTGTTCCATTAAAAAGGTGCATGCTGTTCTAATACATATATCCTATGTCAGCACAAACAGCCTTCATGTAAACACACAGCCATGAGTACCATGAGTAACAACTCTGTTTCCATCAGAAGCCCTCTATCCTGCGTAAGAGGTCTGCACGCTAATAGATGTCCTAGGCTAATGCTAACTAGCTACAGCTGGCTCGCAGCTATAAAAAGCATTAATGAAAACATAAATACTAACTTCTCCACTTCCCTCAGCCCGTACGTCAAGGCTGCGCAAAGGCATCACTTTCCAAGTGGTCTGTGTGAATGAACTGGCTGCTCTGAACCAGCTCACTCTGGTTCTCCAAAGTTTGTTTACCGAACAGGGTGTGCAGAGACACACTGAGCATGGGGGACGCAGGGGAAGAGACAAACCACGTGGCCGCCTGGCTCGCCCAGCAAATCCTCCCGCAACCCGGAGCCCTGGGCTTTCAGTGACGGCTTGGATAAAGGAAGGAAATATCTATTAACCAAGGGACTGACCTATGGGCATAAAAATGTCAGTCCGCGCTGAAGCTGAACACAGCCCGATTCTTACAATATATTACTGTGTTTTGCTGTAATATTACTTTGCTTTGCTGCACTGCTGTTATGAATTCGGTTATAATAAATAATGCATGCAGTGTCATACATGGAGCAGAGAAGCTACACTTTATCCTTCAGACTCCTGTGCGCTTTCAAAACTTACTACAGGATTTATATTTTCATTGTGCCAAATATGAAACAAAATTGCAGAAAAAAGAAAGAGACTCAGATTTGTCCGGTATGTGTGCAGAAAAGGAGAAAAAAAAATCATCAATTTAATGGAAAAGAGGATTCATGCAACTCCAGGGTTACAAATGCAGACAGAAACATGAGGATACTGCAGTGCTACAACACTCAGCAATTTTTATTCAACCATGCTGCACACACACACATTCTTAGTTATTCTTTGACTACTGGACTGTTTATCTGCTATTTTAAAATAGTTTTGTCCTGAAAACAGTTACTTTGTCACTGTCTGTTTCTATGCATGTCTTCAGCAGGTGACCTCAGACAGCGACTAACTTCCAGGTCTTTGCTGGGAGGCCAGGCATGCTGGCTTGCTATCCACCCCGCTAGGTTAAACACAATTCCTTCCAGTCCCATGTTTGCTGGTTCCTAACAATTGCCACAAGCCAGCATTGTCTGAACATTAGCCAACCTTACAGGAAAAAGGGGAGCCTTCTTTTAGAAGCACATAAAGCATGTAACAGTACTGCCTGTTTTCAGATTTATTTTCCATTTCAAAACACTGGACAGGTATCTTAAAACCTCGGATTCTGAATTCCCACCAGTAAGTAAGAACCATAACCAGCATTTTTTCTTTTCCATTTTTATAGAGGAAATCATTTACATGAGGCTGATGAAATTTTGGGTTCTACATCCAAAAAGCTTGCGAACACTCAAAAGTACATTTTAAAAAAATTCTTACCTCCAAGTATCATGATGCTTCATTCTCATGAATTTTTCCAATGCATTATTTTTTTAATTTCCTCTGATTTGCACTACCCAAACAGCAACTGCAGCCGTGTCAGTCACCCCCAAATCCAGCTTCTATGTATTTAATGGGGATCAAATGAAGGTTAGAATGTAACCTATTTGGCTATGCAGGAGTTTCCTAAATCTAACATACAGATGTTTTCCAACACAGCACAATCCTTTGCAGAATTTAAAAATAAATTAGCTGATTACAGTTTGTTGATTTGCTGAAGTTACGACCTCCAAATTAGAGGTGGCACCTCTTTTTGCTTTGAGTTCTTCCCCTTCTACTTGGTGCATATAACCTGATTTCCAACTCATTTCTTACAAATCCATGACCTTAGCAGAGTCCCTCTCCACTTACACTGTCAAAGTGCAAACAGTCCGAGAGCCACCGATTTTCCTGACTGTTGAAGCATCCACTTCAAATGCCTGTTTTTTCAGGATGTTATTGCTACAATTCTCCCCCAAACCCCGGCAGTCCAAATATGGATGATGACTCAGATACACAGAAGCACCAAGGTATAGATGAGCTCCTATCACAGATATTTTTAATCATGACTAAACCGCCCAGGCTGTGGCAAGAAGTTTTGGCAGTTTTCAGCTTCCTTGAGAAGGAAATACACACTTACAATTAGCAATAAAGAAATTTAAAACCTTTTTTAAGGTTTTGCAAAGATTAGGCACTGAATATTTTTATTAACAAGCTCTTCCACTTCCCATTTACATTATATAACTGTGCTCAGTTAATTTATAGCTCTGTATTGAAGATGTGACATAACTTGTTCCAATCAAATTAACTTCCTTACACATTCTTCCTCATGTCAAACAGAACTAAACATTTTGGCATTTGTTCAGAGGCAGGGGAAACTGCACAATCCCATCATTACAGGACAAAGACAAGAATATCTGTAGCTGTCATGACAAGATCATATTTGAGTTCAATAGTGGGGAAAGTTGCTGCCTCAGAGAGGAAATCCATTGCAGGAACTATGTAGGCTTAAGGGAAAATAACGGGCAGACAGAAAGGTTAACTTGCACAAAATGGTATTTTAATACGTTATGACCACTCTCATAGACCTCTTATGAGGACCTCAGCTCCACGCATTACTTCCTTCTCCCATGACCTACCACACACTCCCTCGCCTGGGACTCTACTTCCATGATCCCAACTACACTTCCCACCTCTGTGAAGCTGGGACTCCAGTACAATCTCTTATCTCACCTCACTAATGGTGTGTTCCTTGCAGCTCCCCTGTTCACTCACTCAGAAACAGAAGTGAACATCACCCTGCTGGTGGAGTTCCTGTGGCACGTGCTGAATCGGGACCATGACTGCTCAGCAGTGGAAGGGACCGTACCCCACCTGCCAGGCAGGCACTTTTAAGTACATGGCTGCCCTTTGTCTAAAATAGTTGGGAAACCACTGAGAAATGCAGAATAATTTTATATTTCTAGAATAATTCCCTTAAAGCCATCTTCCTAGGTAAGGATGATGCTGCTGTACAGAAGACAAGATGAGATCTTGCAGTGACAGCACAAGTTCCAAGTATCAAATTGCAACACAAATGCTTGGAAAGTGGAAACACTGTAGACACATCACTGTGTATTGCGCTGGAACTTCGCTCCTACCTGCTATCTACATTCGTGTGTATGTGAAAGATAGCGGACAACTTCCTGGGCAGAGAACCCAGCACAAAGCCAGGGAGAGCCCGCCTGCTGCTTTCACTTCCATCTTTGCCTCCTCCTTCCTTCCAGTGCTGCAGACACAAGGAAGGCTACTAGGAGCAATCAATACCCTCACCCCACTCTCAGGTGGCCACATGAAGTCAGCTTTCAGATTTAGCCCTTGGCCCTCTAGTTGCACAGATCAGTAAGCGCCTCTGAGCTGGAGTAAGCAGCTGCACAAAGATATTTACAGTTGGCTGGTGGTAGCTGCCTGATGGCTCAGATTAGCACCTCCAGAAGGGCAGGATCTGGAGCTGCTTCTGTGAGATCCTTCTCAATGACTGGCATACTACCAAAAGAGTGCCAGAATTGGGAAACCACTGATACAGAGAAATAATCTTCAAAATATGTATAAAATCCTGTTATCATGTGATATTGAATAAAACACAGCCCACAACACAAACATGACCAGAAATTATACTCTGCACTTTCATGACATCATTCTTGGTCCATTTAAATGTGAAACCTCTTTGAAATATATTTTGCATTCAGTCCTAGCCTTAAGTCCAGAGGAGCTCACACTGCAGCCAAACATGGGCCTCAAAACAAGTATCTAAATTCAGTGAGTTACAAAACCATTTCAAACATATATCAGGCAGTATGTATCAGGTGAATAATTTCCTCTTTTCTTACTGTAAGACTAAAATTACAAAAATAACTAAATCTCTCTTATCTACCATTCCACCCGAGTCCTTATACTGTGAAGCGTAACACACAGTAAGTTCATCCCAGGCCTTTGGCTTATTACTTTCCTCGTTTGAGGAATATGTTCTTCTTCAAACCCTGTGAAGCCCCCTTTAGCCAAAGAGGGGCGTGAGGCATTAACTGAAATGAGTTTGAGCATTTCAGCACAGCCTGTGGCGAATCCCTACCCAGTGTGATGTTGCTGACTGCTGTCAGCTGCGAGAAATGGAACAAAACTGGCAGGCACTGCAGCCATTCAGGACTGGCATGTGAGCATAAGATAACTTTGTTAAGTGCATTTATAAGTTACATATCAATTTTAAACCACAATGCTTACTGAAATAACTAATTAAGATTGTATTCTCTGAGGAGCTTTATTTTATTCATATTGTTTTCTGTATCTTAATCTTTTGTATTCTATAAAAAAAAGTGTATAAAAGCTTCTACATATCTACAGGCCTATGTCCCAGCAATATTGTCCCTTTCAAAGTCTGTCTTCCCTTAATTCCTAGAGTGTGCCCATAATTTTAAAACCACATAGGAGACTGTATTCCTGACTCTATATTCCTTGGGACAAAAGACCTCCTTCTTCCCAAAAGAGTAAGAGTATGTTCGCAATACCTTTCCAAGGAGTATTGATTTGTTATATGCAAACAAAAGCTTTTACAAAGCTGATGCAATAAGTTATTTCTAAGAATCTTCCTTTTTGAAAACCTGCTGTTGTATTAAATCTATGCTGATGTTTCTTTGCAAGTCTGCTGATCTATGCAGATACTTAAGGCTTTGCATACGAAGAGTGTTTATCTGCCCAAGTTGCACAGAAATCACAAGCAATATTTGGGTGGTTAAATTTCTCTCCCAACTGTTAGCTCAGTGTGTGTCCACATAGGCATTTGTAACATTTATCACTGCTCATGGTCCTTGCCTTCTGTACCATGGCAGTAGGAAAACAAATCCTGGAGACACAATCTGGCTTTTATAAAAGTTTCAGAGAGCTCCAGCATGATTTTAACACCTCCTCCAGGTCAGGATTGAAGTCACGTAGTCAGTGTGAAAGGTAGAGGTGTAAAACACACATGGAGGATTTCTGGTCTCAGTTCTATCAGCCACATTACTTTCAGAGATACAAAAATTCAAGGGGAAGAAAGGTCAAAACCAAGGGAAAGATTCCATACCTTTTGCATAGGCTATCTTAGAATAATTCTTGACAAATAACAGGTGCTGGAAAATTACTATTCCTGGTTTAAACCAGACAACGTACAGCAGCACGTACCTTGACTGTGGCTCTAGGGCTGGAAAATTACCTTTGCAAATGGTTTGCTTTCTACTCCCTAGAATGGTCTCCACTATAGGATAACACACAGGGGACCACATGGGTCTTCCCATTCCCCCCATTTACATATTCACTTGAAAACAATCAGTTGGGGTGGATACAGCCATAAAACAAGACAGCAGCGGGAAATGAGGTGTTCAGGTGCAATAAACTTCTCCAGCTTTCTATAGCCCTGTATGCAATCATCAGATGTGGGAGGTGTGAAAAGGTATGGTTAAAAGGTAAATGGTGGTGAATACACAACTCTACATAATGATGCTTCCATACCATTTATCTGTCCCTCTATGTTATTTACATATCTCTGCAATTTCTCTATCATGGGGATACATGCATAAGTAGAGCTACTCCTCTTTCTTGACCAACAAAAGGCTTGGGGTGGGGGTGTGAGACTATCTTCTGTGAACATACGGGCACTTTACTCATCAGTTTCAGCACTTGAGTATGGAGGAAATACAGAGACAGACAACCAGCGTCTCCTTTTTGCTAGATGCATACAGGAGCCTGCACACCCAGTGATGGCCATCTGACTATTGGTTTCTGTTCCTGCCCATTTACTTTCCAAAGAACCTGAATCCCTGTCACACTTGTGGCCTGTACTGGCTACTGTCGTATTGAGACTCTTTTCTGTATCAGCAGCTTTTACCACTGCCCTATATTTTAGAACAATGGCAAACTGTTTAATCACGTATTCCCAGTGCAAGGCCGAAAACCAGTGATGTATGTTGAGGGGTCCTTTTTTTCCTTTGTACAGAGTATATCAGATAACAGTGCTTTCACCTTGCCCTTGGACAGAATAAGATTA
>VZTV01005975.1:218-14165 GCA_013400875.1 Anhinga rufa | reverse complement strand
CGTTTTGCAATAACAGCTTCTAGTGAAACAGAAATTTAAGTTTTTTCCAAGCTGTAGGAGAAAGCAGAGTTCCCAAACACCCTTTAAAGCACAGGACGTTCTGAACTCTACAGACAAACCAAATGAAAGTCATGGGGAACATGCAGAGAAAACTCGTACATGTGCTGTTGATTTGCACATGGGCCGCAAGGCTTTATTTTGCTTTGCTGTGAACAGACAGCTCGACATTTAAAACTTGGCAAACTGCAGCGGGAGCAAGGGTGTGCCCCTGCTTGGGCAGGGCCTGCAGCTGCATCTGGGCCTGGGGTGCAGCAGGGAGATGCTGCATGGATACAGTTACATCTACAGTGACATCCAGAAAGCTGTTCATCCCCAAGATGTGGATCCTGGTTCTACTACCGCTTTCCTATTTTCAAATAAAATCCTATTTTCCAGACATTCGGAATGCTTGTTGCTATAGTATGACAACAGGATGTACAGAAGCTTAGCATCTTTGGAAATATGGCCTATGACATATTTCCATATCCAACAGTAAAATGAGGGGATTGAAACTTGTTGTTTCTTGCCCTTCGCCATCCCATCATGTTAGACCGTTGGCTGTATCATGCTAGCTGTTATGAATCCAATCTCCATTTACGTCTGTAAGATCAAGTGTATTATTTTTATTATTAATATATATTATGCTTCTGCAGAAAAACACAGCTAAACAGGGAAGGAATTACATATTTGGATCATCAGCACATCAGGATGACTCATAGCAAGGAAAGAGTTGGTCCATTTTACTACCCTTTTGGTCACTTAATAGCCAAAATTCATAGTTTATAAAATATTGAAAGTATTTAATATCTTTAATGTAACACTTGTAAAGAATTTTTTCTGAAACAAACTACATGCAGTTAATTGCTTGCTTCTTTGCACTCTAGGAAATCCAAACTTCGTGTTTTGGTGCCACGTTGCAACAGGAAGTAAAAAGATCTAAAAGCAGAAAGTGAAAGCACATCAGCCCATTTTGCCTTTCATTTGGGGGGTAGAAATGCAAACTTTAAAAGCACAAATAGTAATCAGATCTCAACTTTTCACTTTTCATGAGAATAGATTCCACAGCCAAAGAGTAAAATTAAAGAATAGTCCCATGTGCCTTTTTAAAAGTTTGAAGTATGTAGTCTTTTCTCTTTTTTTTTTTTGTAGGAAACCAAGAATCTGTTTATTATCTGTTTATTGTAAGGCAAAACCACTTTCAAATAAAATATCTTTGAATTAGAATAGACTAAACCTCAAATTAAATGGGAGAGTTTGAATGCACTATTGAATCCTCCTGCTTTCTGTTAGTAGAATATAGGAGTTTCTGAAATCTGAAGAGAAACTGATATAGGAGTAACAGTAGCAGTAGTAAATTACTTCAGGTTTAGAGCAACATATGTGTGGGTGAAGAGTGTTAGAGAAGGCAGTGAAGCTGATTGAAGTGAGTTTCCTATTCTGGAAGAAGCTGTAGTCTAAAGATAGAATCCATAGTAAAAGGTATCTGTTTCTTTGCCCATGTGAGTAGACCTGGGTAAGCAAATCACAGTATCAATTAGTAGTAACTTCAGTGGTAGCCTGCCAGTTTGCATGTAGCTGTTGATCAGGTCTCAATACTTCCCTGGGAGTGCAGTAGTTCATCCAAAACATGGAAGGAACAATGCAGATGACAGCAGCAAAGGATTTGGATTGAGTATCAGGAAGAGGGTCTGCACCCCATACCATGACATAGTAGCACTTCTGCTCTCAAAACTAGTTTTATAAGCCACTGCATCTTTCATTTTTTGCAGGGTATGGGCTATGGGTGCACTTAGATAAGGCATGTGCAAAGGTATCGGCAACCCCCAGGCCCTCAAAATCTCCTTGGCCCACAGCTGACATCAATTAAGCCACTTTCTGTGGTTGTCCTGTCTTGTGGCTGTTTGGGTAAGGTGGGATGTGCTTTACCTTTCATTTGCAACTTCTGTCTGGTCACACACAGTTTGTAGGCTGAGAAGAGTAGGCTGAGAGATTTGAGCTTCTTGTAACTCATTAATGGTGTTCAGAAGAGTCTGAGAGAGGAAGGGCAGCAATGAGAACATCGTATGGCTACTCTACCAGAGAGTACAGCCTGGGTGTGGTTTAACAGCTGTGAAGTGGAGGTTCTCCTTGTGTTGGCTTTGCTTTTGAAATGTAAGCAGGTGTTTGAAGGAAGAGAAACAGCTTGGATGCTGTGTTGGATATAGCTTGTCTCTGCAATGACTGGTTTTCTCACAGTTCTCCTTTATTTCATCAAAGTTTGGTGGGGTTTTTTGGTCCATATTGTCACGGATTCCACTGAGGTTATTTTGAATGGAAATACATAAAGCAATCAACTGTGAAATACCTGGGTGGATGGAAGCCCTATGGCTTACAGTCCCAGTGGGGTTTGTTACTCACTGAGATAGTTTTTGGTGGGTGGAAAGGTGTATCCCAGAGCTGCTTGAGATTTCCCAGAATAACTTACATAGCCTTCCACTGCCTGGAACTGGCCTAGGAGATACATCCAATGTAAGTGATACCTTCCCCCACCACGTGTGTTACAGTTTTCTAGTTAAAATGCAGATTAAGTTTTAACTGGGGGAATGATGAAAACTTTTCCTTGTCAGATAATAAAATAGGGGAAATGTATGCAATTAGTTTGGAGTGAGGAGTCAGCCTCAACAAAACCATAGTCAGAGTGGTTGGCAGAGCAGAAGAGTGTTCTGCAGGGGCATGGCAGGTTGCTGTATTGCTGGTTCATGGCTGAAGAGTGATGTGGCCAGCAGACACATCTGAGAAAAGGCAGCAAGTTTGGGCTGAAGGCACACAGAGTACCAGCTGCGTGACTATAATGAGAGTCTTTACTCTGTCTAATCCTAAAGATGACACCATTTAACCTGTATTAGCTAGCACAAGAGCAGCATGTTCCTTAGAAGAAGATACTATATAGCTGAACGTTGGATTTCACTATTGTAGAAAGCAGACTGCGAGTTGAGTTCTGCAGGCTCTTTATGGCCAATATGACCATGTATTATCACTCCTGCTAGAGAGATGCGAAGACTACTGCTGAGAAACTCTGGGGATTAGAAACCTATCCAACAAATAGCATACTAATTACTGGCTCTTGCAATGTTACCCTTTAGGACCCGAGGGAATGGCAGGAAGATGTGCCAGGGGAGGTTTAGGTTGGATATTAGGCAAAGGTTCTTCACCCAGAGGGTGGTGGAGCACCGGAACAGGCTCCCCAGGGAGGCAGTAACAGCACCAAGCCTGACGCTATTCAAGAAGCACTTGGACAACACCCTCAGAGACATGGTGTAAATTTGGGGTTGTCCTGTGCAGGGACAGGAGTTGGACTTGATGATCCTTATGGATCCCTTCTAACTCAGGACATTCCATGATTCGATGATTCTATGATTTTCTTCTCTCTGCCCTCCAGGAAAATTTTATTTGCTTCAAGCCCTTGGGTTTGGTCTTTCCAAAAGAAAAGGTGCTTGTCCACAAGTGAACCTAGTTGAGGTAACTCAGTTTTTGAGATCTTTGGATAAAGGCTTAATTCATTTTTCAGAGGATCTCTTTAGTGATCATTTCAGAAAGATTCCAATAGCACCTGGCACAAGGGTTACTGGAAAACACTTAACATCTTGTTAGCTTTGCTCATTTCCAGGGAAATTTTGAGTCTCCCTGTTATCATAGGAAAATTTGGTAAAATAATAATGTCTGCTCTTCGAGCCCTTCCTGAAAGGGTTATGTGTTGCTTCGGTAGTTAATCATATCAAATAATCATATCACATACTTCAAACTGAGAAAAAAGTATCTTTCTGGAGAATAGTGAGACACTACAGAAAGACATAAATATTTGCATTGGAAAGAATATTATTAATAAATCATATTCTTCCAATAAATGTAATATTTCAGTGCCTGCTGGGTTTTGTTGTTTAAATCAATGTAGTAGTCTGTATGGGTTAAGCTTCCTAACTAAATTATTAAGCGTAATTAAACTAAGAAATGCATAACCAAAGACCCCAATTTGTGTTGAGAGATAAATGGGATCTGTAGCAGAGGAAAAATATACTTTATGTAAGGCTGGCTTATGAAGTATTTTGCATTTAGCATAAACAGTCTCCTGGCTACTCTTTGGTGTAGATTCCTAATCTCATTTAATTCAATTTACTTTCCTCTTGTGGGCAGCTATAGCACCTTTTGCACCAGCTTTAAGGGCTATAAATCCTGCAGTCAGCTACTACTTTCCCTGGGGGCTTGAGGGAAAACTTAGATCTTAGAGCACGTGAAAAGGGGTGCTTTGACCTGAGCTGAAGAGTTAATCTGATGAAAACTTGAGCACAGCCTCGGCTGAGCTCAGTGCTCAGTTGTGGTATTGAGCCAGGGAAGGACCAAGCCAATGAGCATATTCTGGCATCAGCTCTTGGAGGTTACAAGAACCTTATGTATCATTTTATGTATTTTCTTTTCATGTGTATATAATCAATTCCAGTGGCGAGGCCTGTGTTTTGGTTCATACAGCCAAGCCAGGCAATTGACTTGGCTCCGTTTTCAAACCTCTTGGCTTGCTAAATGTCAGAGCCTAAGTAGGGCTTCTCTTTGTACTCCAATCTTATACAATTGGCCTGAGTTATGTGTGTTCCCTGAGAGTACATGCATGGCCATGAATACAAATCAAACCTAGTTAGGAGCCAAACACAGAGGTCAGTGAAGCAAATATTTTTGTCTCCCCAAACTACCTTTCTTGCGTCCTGGCACAGCTATGTGAGGCCCTCGCTTGACAAGTCTTCTAAGTCCCATATGCCAAGAACTGAAAATGAAATAAAGTAATAATACTAATAGTGTAAATGCATCAACAGTCTCTGTTAAAGTTCCCCAGTGACTTATTGGATTCCTGCAGTTCTGCACCTAGGGGAAACTATAAATTCTCTGGAAGAGGGAGGCACTGGAGGGGTTTTTTGCGATGGTTGCTTCAGAGTGTTGATTATATTAGATGTCTTTAAATAAGGTGGTGGAGAATACAGACTCTGCAATCAAAAGTGATCAGTTCAGCATGAGATATTTCAATTTCCAGTAATACCTAGGACACAGTCAGATAGTGAACAAAGGATTGTTTAGGGAATGAATATTAAATACATTATCTTTAGATGAGTCTTGCAGGCTTTGACTGAATAGACTGACAGATGCAATTTTGCAACACTTTTATTGAAGCATGGTCAGAGATGCTATTCCAGTTGCAGCTGAACTGAGTCAAGAAACTATCACTCTCAAGATGAGCTAGCTCAAAAAAAAAAAAAAGAAAGCCCAAACAATAAACCTACTAAAAGTATTTAAGCTAAGCTGGATCATTCTGACAGAGCCAGATTTGGGAGTGTCCGCACATGTGGTTATGTGGCTCATGGAAAAGGGTGGTAACCCCTAATGGGGGGCAGTGGATAAACAGCTGTGGGCAGGCTGGAGGTGGTAACCTCTTAACCTGGCTCAGCTGCTGCTGGAACAGCATGTCAGGCTGTGCCCTTACTTACACAATACTGAGATTTCTTAATAGACAAATTCTTAGATCGAAGAGCAAGCTGCTGTCCAAGTTTGCAATGGGGTGTGCTGCATCCCAAAATATATGCATAAATATACATTCCCCAAACGTGTGTGCTAAGTGAACATTCAGTCCTTAAGAGCACCAGCACATAATACTGGCTCCGATTCCTCCTGTAGCCATCATGGTTGGAGCACAGTATGTTCCAAACAGCACATTTTGCTGCATGAGTCTCAGCTGTAGATCTCGAGCAGAGAGAGGCTTCTATTAAATGCATCTGGACTTGTGTGTCTTTAGTCTGTATCAGATTCTCCTTAGGTTACTTAAACTGCTTCCAGACTGAGCACTCTTATGCTCCCACTACTCCACAATATTCTTAACCCTCTCCTCACCTACTGTCCATCAATCAGGACAAGCCACTTGCCTGAACCCAGTACAGCACCCAGCCCTGTTTTGCCTTGCAGGCAGAGTTATTAATTGCTTAAGTGTGAAGTGCACAAGCTGAAAATAAAGCACTGCTCCACAAGCCTCTCTAAACATGAGGAGGAATGAAGGGCTCTGCTTTGCTGAAAGGTCACGGTGAGCTCACACCAGCAGGAGGACAGCATTTTGGGCAGGACTCTCACTGGGTGGAGGGAGCTGCCTGAATCGTTCCAGGGCTGAACTGGCAAGAGACTGTGTGGAGGGGAAAGCCTGACCACACCAAAAGAAAAAGGGCTGGAGGGGGAATTGGATATAAGGTCTCCAAGCATTGGGTTGGTTTAGATTTGATGCAAAGGGATGGAAAGATGTTGTTTTTACAGCTATTAATACCTTTGTTTCGTTTTCTGCCCCAGAACATCTAAAAAGTTATGACAGGGTCACGATGAGACCAGTTGTATGCTTTATCATGAGTTTTTTCCTCAGGCTTTTTGTCCCATATGCTCTCAATCCCTGTTGCACTGCCAGATGACAATGCCTGTGGTTATGTGGATCACAGAGACCCTGCAGCAATTAGTCCTAGACTAACTCATAGAATCACAGAATCATAGAATCACAGAATCACAGAATGGTAGGGCTTGGAAGGGACCTCCAGAGATCATCTTGTCCAACCCCCCTGCTTGAGCAGGTACACCTAGAGCATCCAGGCGGGTTTTGAATATTTCAGGAGAAGGAGACTCCACAACCTCTCTGGGCTCTGTCACCCTCACAGGAAAGAAGTTTTTCCTCATATTCAGGTGGAACTTCCTGTGTTCCAACTTGTGCCTGTTGCCCCTTGCCCTGTTGTTGGGCACCACTGAGAAGAGTCCAGTCCCATCTTCTTGACACCCACCCTTCAGATATTTATAAGCACTGATAAGATCCCCCCTCAGTCTTCTCTTCTCCAGGCTGAACAGACCCAGGTCTTTCAGCCTTTCCTCAGAAGAGAGATGCTCCAGTCCCCTCATCATCTTCATAGCTCTCCGCTGGACTCTCTTCAGCAGCTCCCTGTCCTTGAACTGGGGGGCCCAGAACTGGACACAGCAATCCAGGTGTGGCCTCACCAGGGCAGAGTAGAGGGGCAGGATGACCTCCCTCGCCCTGCTGGTCACACTCCTTTTAATGCACCCCAGGACACCATTGGCCTTCTTGGCCATGAGGGCACAGTGCTGGCTCAGGGTCACTTGCTGCCCACCAGCACTCCCAGGGCCTTCTCAGCAGAGCCGCTTCCCAGCAGGTCAGCCCCCAACCTGCGCTGGTGCCTGGGGTTGTTCCTCCCCAGGTGCAGGACCTTGCACTTGCTCTTGTTGAATTCCATGAGGTTCCCCTCGGCCCAGCTCTCCAGCCTGCCCAGGTCTTGCCGGATGACAGCACACCCTTCTGGTGTATCAGCTACTCCTCCCAGCTTGGTAGCACCAGCCAACTTCTAAGGCTACACTCTGTCCCTTTGTCCAGGTCATTGATGAATATGTTGAACAGGACTGGACCCATTGCAGACCCTGGGGAACACCACTAGTTACAGGTCTCCAAACAGACCCTGCCCTGTTGATCATGACCCTCTGAGCTTTGCCGTTCAGCCAGTTCTCTGTCCACCTCACTGTCCACTCATCTCACCCACACTTCCTAAGCTTACCTATGAGTATGTTAGGGGAGACAGTGTCAAAAGCCTTGCTGAAGTTGAGGTAAACACCATCCACTGCTCTCCCTTCATCTACCCAGCCAGTCACACCATCATATAAGGTTATCAGGTTGGTCAAGCATGATGTCCCCTTGGTGAATCTGTGTTGACTACTGATAACCTTCTTTTCCTCTGCATGCCTGGAGATGACACTTCCAGGATGAACTGTTTCATCACCTTTCCAGGGATGGAGGTGAGGCTGACTGGCCTATAATTTCCTGGGTCCTCCATCTTGGCCTTTTTGAAGATTGGAGTGACATTTGCTACCCTCCAGTCCTCGGGCACCTCTCGTGTCCTCCATCACTGCTGAGTGTCCTGTACCAGAGGAGAGGTTGCTGCCACACCCTGGGCTTGCCACACACCATCCTGAGAGGAACTCCTTGCTCTGCTGACTTCTGCTGTGTCTGGCAGCAGATGGGAGAAGGTGGAGTAGGGAAGATCCCACATTATGTTGCCCAGCTGTCCTTCAGGCATCTCCCTTTGTCTGCTGAGCTGCTTTCAATGCCCTGTCAGGAAGGAAACCCTGCAGCACCAAGATGTTACCTTAAGATCTAGCTGCTGGCACCATGTCCTGAGCATGGCAGGTCTCTAAAATCTCTAAGATTTGGAGTCTGTGCAGTCTTAAAAACGTATAGTCCCTCCATGGTGGAGTTCTCCTCTGGTACCATCCTCCTGTACTCTTCTGTTTAGGAAAGGGCAGTCTGTCCATGAGAGAAATATTTGGGAGTCTCCAAATTTCTTTTTTAATGGTATGAGCCTCTGTAGCATCGATTACTTTTCAAGAGTGAATGTTTAATGCTGCTGGGATAGGTCTCAGGAGAAGGGTGACAATCAGACTTTAAATTGTATATTCACTTAAGGTTTGCAAGGTGAAGCTTATGGATTTAGGTTTGGTCTGGTATTGCTGAAGAAAGTGAATGCCCTGTGGAAGGCCTTACTCCTCCCGTCTGTGAGTCCCGCCCTGGTAGCCCCAGCCCTGCAGTGGACAGGCTGTGACAGCCTCTACCTCATCTAGCACAAAGCGCAGGTGCCAGACCTGGCTTTCCTGGCTGGTAGTTTTGATAGTTTTGGTGATGCTCAGAAAGACTCATGTCATTCAAACCTGTGGCTCTACTGGACTTCCCTGGCACTAGTGCTGCCGGGGAGGACCATGTGCCAGAACATGCAGAGCTGGAAGAGTGAATCGCCCTGGCTTAGCATAAGAGCTGTGAAACCTGTTGGACCCTGTGTCCTACTGAGAAAGGAGGATTCCCTGGAGTATTTGTACATGAAAAGTGGGGGAAGAGGACTGTGAAGCAGCTCTTGAGAAAGCATGAGAGGAAGTTAACAACCAAGTGGGAGGGGGGACCAATATGGATGTGTCTGAAGGCCCAGAGAGGGAGTGGGGCTTTATATGCATTGTTTCTGAATGCTGGCTGTATGTTTTGACCTGTGTAGAGACGAGAAATGACATTGTACAAAGCTTGCATGGTTTTCCAACTTGAAAGGCTGAGGTCCAGCTTAGGTTAATTTGATTAGAATTATTTGATTAGAACAGACCTCATCCCTTTCCAAAGTGAAGCAAAACATGCTATTTAGTTGTAGAGATATAATTTTATAGGTTCAGATAGTCACCAGAGTGGCACAGAGACAAATCCTCAGGGTGGTGGGGGGAGCAAACTATCAGGATAAAGCAGAGGCAGTTTCTTTTCTCTGCAGGGTGTCAAATGTATGTAGCTCTTGGCATAAGTTTTCTGAGTGACCTTAGCCTAGTGATATAAATTTTAATGCAACTTTAAATGATGCTGGGACCAGATGGGTGAAGACTAAAGAAACACTGTTAGCTCTGCCCACCTCCTCTCTGTCAGAGCTTTGATTGCAATGTGTGGAGAACAGCTTTGGAAGAGGACTTAGGTAAGGATCATTTGGTTTAGGGATATCAGCAGAGCAGGAATACATGTCATCCCCATTAGTTTGTTTGTATGTGGGTCAGTGCTGTGGGAAAGCTCTTCATGAGCCACATGGACCATAACAATGGGTTGTGGGGCCCAGGTCTGACCTACCTGAAGCTGGAGGCTTTGGTACCTCAGCATGGCCAGCTGCAGTGCTGGGACTGAAAGATGTGTTTGCAGCCATCCCAAAGTACAAGTTGGGTTGTTCTGCCATCCAGCAACACCATTTTTCAAAGACACAAGAGAATCCCTCTTCATGCTAGTTAGCTGCTTTTCTGTGAGTAGTTGCTTCCAACAAAAATGAAAGACTAGAAGCTTTGGGAGAAGTTGGTGAGCATCTGCTGGGGTGATGATCAATTAATCCACTGCGTAACTCTTTCTTTGCGAGCATTTGTGAGGCATGAGGGTTTCCTATCCAACGTTAGGTTTTGAAGAAATGGGTAGTTTTATTTCATATCTAAAATTTAATGGTGGTTGCAGCTAATTTCACACAGCAAATTAGACAAAATACTTGAGCTACTTCCACTGTCTGAACTTGACAACAAATGAAAATAGCTTTTTGGGGGGTAACTTGAGAGTTACATGAGAGGGTTAAACATGTCTCACGGGTGCACTCGGTTTGACAGGCTGATGCACTTTGTCTAGATGATAGATATGAAAAACTAATATCTCAGTTTTCAGAGGGGGTTCTGAAACCTAAAATTGAAACCAGATGTGCAACAAAAAAGAGCAGCATATATTACAAAGTGTTGTGAAATAGCCCAAGGGAGGCAAGTAAGCAAAAACAGCCCTGTTTCTTAGCAACCTGCAAAACAAAACAAGTAACAGCTTGGTTGGCATCTGACAGGGCAGGTTTTGCTCTTTGCAGTGGAAAAGAAGACCGGAGAAAACTGGGAATACTTCTGGAATTTTTGGTGACCCGGAAACACCTTTCTTTTCAACAGAGTGGTTACCTGATTTCTCTCCTCCCCTAGGCCTCCTCCCTGCAAATATATAGCAGTTGAGAAACACCGGTGCTCTCTTCTTGTCTTTCCTGTCCTGCTACATCCTAACATGGTGTGTTATGTGAACATAAATCTCCCTTTTTTCCCTTGCTTTCCCTCTTACTAAAGTCAATCACACCCATGAAAAGCGGGTGCAAAGTGAATGTGAAAGCTACCAAATCAAAATAATTTTGAAGATTTTGCACAACTCTAAATGATGAGGTAAAGTTCAATTCCTCAAATGTGGAGGAGTATCCAAGCGTGACTTTTGTGTAGGAATGGAAAGAAGTGTTCAGTAAGTAAAAAGTTAAACAAATACATAATTAATAATTTCTAAAAAGATTATTTAAATCTGTTTCTGGAAATGGTCCTCCTTTTAAATCTGATTTCATTCAGTTTCTTAATTAAACTAGTGCATTCCCTCAACCCCACAAATGAAAAATTCACAGCTCAGATCCCAAAATGTTATTAGATAGGTTTAAAATTTGGTCCTGTAAGCAGGAGAGGCACTTGCTCACTTCAGTGAGCACTATGATGTACACTAGAAAGCTCTACCGGCACATCTGTGTCCATCAAGAAAGTGAAAAAGTGAAAAAGCCATACCCCTCAGCAACAGCTGTGCTGCCAGATGCTGTGATGGGAATGGGCTTCTACCTTCAAACCAGTCCATTTGGGGAAAGAGCTTATTCTGCTCTATGATGTCCATCGTAGCTGTTTGCCAAAACAGATCTACTAGTGTTTCTCTCTGAGCAAATTCTTTCTGAGAAAATCCTTCCTAGCATAGGCAAGCCATGGGGTATTCCTGTAATCAGCCTGACTCCAGGACCTACAGGTCCTTGCTTGAAGCAAAACGACAGCATGCCCTGAGGGTTGTAATCAAATTGTGAGAGGTAGCATTTGTGATGGCAAGGGGAAGTGGGTGGATTTGACTTGGCTTGGTTATTTTTGGAGAGGTTGAGGCTACCAGGCAGCTAGGTTTTATGTTTCTGGGTTTTTGTTTTGTGGGTTTTTTTATTTTAAGAGAATATATATATTTTTTTAAAATGCTGTTTTGGCAGAATTAGAATTTTGGGGGAAGTTCATCTTGATGAAGTTTTCAATGGAAATGATGATAGTACTTGAGATTGAAATAGCAACTTTCATTTTGACTTGTTTCAGAGTTTAGTTCTTTTTAGCTTCTAAAAATTACTACAATATTAAAGATTAATTATAGATATGAATGGTTTGACATTATCAGATAGAAATTCTTAATGAACTAATTTTGATCCTTTCAGCTAAAAATAATTCAGAGTTTCCATTCTGCAAAATATTTGATATTTTGCTTTTTTGTCTGATTAGCAGAAAAGCAAATGTCACTGTCAGAATCTTCCATGGGATGAAAATCCCATTTTTTGGCTACCTCCAGTAAAGCCTTTAGGTCACCACCAAGCTGACAGGATCTGAACTGGTATCTTCAAAAGAAGGCATGGTTCTGTTAGTCTTGGGTACAAAACTGGAAGAGAATAAGGTTGTGTTACTGACTTCTTTCTCACGTACGGAACACGCCATTTCTCTTGAGGCTTCTACCAGTTCTGTAGGACATAAGACCTCCTCAGCTTCCAAGTCTTTTAGAAAGATGCAAACAAAAATGGTGAAAGCAACAAAAAGTGATCCCAATGTGATATCTGAAATAGGGGTCACTATCTAATCTGGTCCTCTTTCATGGGACCCATGGACACCATCAGGGCTCAGCTTGTTTCCCACCCAGTATTTTATTTCTTCCTCTAGTGAATCAAAGTGGCAGGACTGGCCCTCTAGTGCTGCCAGGTGTCCGCTAGCATCAGTTTAACAATAAATTTTATCTCAAACAATGCACGAAAAGGAAAGCTGCACACTGGAACAATAAAACAAAGCAGGGGGGTGAAACTGTCTTACTCAAAGAAAGTCATAAATGATCAAGATGTTGTGTATCCTTCTGCACTCTCCCCTGATGCCTGTGCTGTTCCTGATGAGTGTGAAACTCCTCTTTCTTTCAGCAGGATTTCTGGCCCAAGCACCTCAATAGCAGGCATGGAGGTAAGTGTGTTTTGGGTAGAAGTGTACTGTTCTTTGCAAATGTATCATGATGCAGAAATTCATTTTCCTGGTGATGAGGAGGTGGACTGTTTTCAGTATTCGTGTATTTCAGCGGGCAGAATTGTTGCTACGTATATCTTGCAGTGAGCAGTTGCTGATCTCACTGGTAGTGTGCAGCAAGGAGGGATGCAGGTGCTAGAGGGGTGGGCGCATAGGTTTGTACATCAGCACTAGAGTCTCCGGAGAATCATCTCTGTCATCACAGAGCAGCAGCAGAGTGTCATGGAGATTTACCTCTCAGTAGCAAGGTGTCCTGACTGCTTATCATGCATTTCTGTTTGTATTGCCCCATATAACTATTGCAGCTGGTCTTCCTGCAGGAAGAGAAGAGTAATTCTTAGATTAAAAAAATAACATGACTGAGAACTGCATCCACTGTAAGATGTTTGCAAGTCTACTATTTTTGCTGTTTGTATTTAAACTCAAAGTAAGTATACCAGTAAAATTCATAAGTGTAGTCTAGGTCAAACATGGCCAGTCAGGCAGATGCAGCTGGTGTTGCTGTATACACTCCTTTTTTTAACTGTGGAGAGAAATGTGGGCATGTTTACCATTATGAGTGTCTGAGATCCACAATGTTTAATAAATTAAAATAATTCTTTTCAAATTGCAAAGATTTTCAGGTTTGACTTGCATTGGCCAATGAAGTCCATTAGTGCTTGAATAAGTGGTAATTAGTGGTAAGAGTCACATTCATTAGTGTATCTTAGTTCCCTCTTTGTAAATCAGAATTAGCAGCTGTGGAATTCTTCAGCTGGGGCAGGAAGGAGAGGGCTTCAAGGGAGCATTTTGGAATTGGCTGTTTCTAGTGGTCTTTTTGCAGGGTTGGAATGGGGTAATCCATCTGTGGTGAGCAGTTCATTATAGAGGATGTGCTTCAAGAACCTAGAAAACTTCAAGAGAGGGAATACTTTGGGGAAGATGGCAAGTCTAGCAGTCCTAGGATATTCATGTCTCTTCCTTTGGGGTCCAAGATGCATTGAATTCACTGCAACCTTAATGTGTAAAATCAGCCTGCTCCTGCATGGTATCTTCTGTGTCCCCCCATCAGGCTTACAAATGTCATTGAGTCTCCTCCCCTCCTCAGCTTGTATAGGGTGGCACTCCTGAAATGGTAGGGAGTAGGGGATGGTAGAGAAGACGTAAGGATACATTGACATAAATACAATTTTCTCTTGAGGCAGCTTTGTCTAAATGAACATTTTATTCAGTGGGACTCTAGTATTT
>VZTV01005972.1:0-11340 GCA_013400875.1 Anhinga rufa | reverse complement strand
ACTTACTTTTTGGTAAGTACTTTAGGATTTTAATGAAATAGGGCTGGAATATTGAATTATTTAATGTTACTGAGCTAGTTACCACAGAAATGTGAGCACAGAATGGTATTTTAACTTCAGAAGCAGTGTATCTCTGCAAACTTCTCACTTTGATTGCTACCTAATGAACTATTTGAACTGAATAACCATTTTTTTTCAGGTATTGGACAAATATCTCTAATGACTACTCTTCACACAAACTCCACTTATAAGGTCAGATTTCCACATGCAGACTTCCTTGTTATGTAAAACTTGAGCTGACTGACTAAAGCTGAGCATATAAATTACATTCTGAACATTTAGTTCTAGTCCTTTTATTTTTGTTTACTTCTGTGCTTCATTATAATGAGAGATACGAGTTTTTCTGTATCGGGGTTTATAATTACTTGTGTCCATAGAGCACCTCACCAGAGAGTATAATTATTGTTCACATGTTGGTTCAAAGCAAGAATTACACTAGAAAGTCTGACACAGTCATGACTCTTACATTTTAATTTGTTCACCTCCTGGTAGCACCTAACAGATCACCTGTGCCTGTCCTAATTTTTCAATACAAATTGTCCTAATTTTTCAGTACAAAATGTCCTAATTTTTCAATACTCCTGCCTCCGTATCTTTTTTTGTGAGGAGGATATTAATACCCGAGAACGAAGTTCACCTACTCACAAAGACACAGAGCTGCCTGAATCACCACCTGGTGCAGGGATGGGGATGGCACACGGGGCAGCTGGCCACATGTGCAGCACAGCCAATGTCACAGAAATGTCTGAGGCCAGAGAGACATGGCAGACAATGCTGGGTGCACAGGGATGGAGGGCGTTCTCTTTTTTGGGAGAATTCAAGCAAGGTCTTGGAGCAAGCTATATATCTACCACAGCTAGAGAGATTTATTCAGGCTGGAGGTGACATATCCATTACTTATGAGCCATGTGTAGATCAAGAATCAGTTTGATATGGCTGCTGAGGACTCCTTCAAGACAGGGGCTCCGGCAGGGATGGCCAGAGAGCCTGTACCGCATGCTATCTGTAGGTTCTATACATGCTCATCTACTTCCAGGTGCAACTTGCTCCAGAATTCAAAAACACTTTTAGCGCAGGAAGACACTGGACTGCAGAACGGGAGCAGAGGAAGACTGCTGCCCAGCAGAGGTACACACTCCTTTGCTATTACACTGGCCTGTGCACCACTGACACTTCTGGTTTCTTTTGTTTTCTGTCTGGTGCACAGTTTAATTTCCTGAGAACTCCTCACACTTCAGTACAACAAGTCTCCAGGCTTTAACACATCATATCTGGTAAGGCTTTATAGTTTGTGCTTTACGTTAGGCTAAACAAAAAAGTTAAGCCCTGTCAAGCAATAAAAAATGGAAATGTCTCTTCTTTGCCTATTACTGGTGAAACCTGGTAACAGACATCACTAAAAAATATCTGGTACTCAGGCCTTCCAGGGCTGGATTACCCTGAGTTAGTGTGAAGATTTTCCTCCATGGCAGGGAGCCCTGACGATCACCTCAGAGCTATATTGCAGGTCACGTATGATTGAGTTTATTGTGGGAACTACAGACCTAGCTATAATGCTAGGGTTGGCCAAGATTTCTGTATAAGGCCCTGGTAAAGTATATGAGCCTACATAGAGATGGCTGTCCTGCTCTCCATGCTATGATTGAGTGAATAGAAGAACCACTTTTTCCTCTATACTCATACAACTCATTACAAACAATAATTTTTCAGAAGTTTGTCTCCATTACAGAAATGCTGGAAGCGGTAAGAGGAGAGTGAGCGAGCCGGTTGTAAATATTACTCATTCTATTTTAATATCGTTTAGTAATAAATGTTCACAACAAGCACAAATTAAGTTAATTCTGCATATTTTAAATTAGTTTTACCTGTTTCTTTTATAAGACTATGTCTCACTATATGATTTTAAGTGGTTTTACAAAATTGCTTTAAAAGACATGTTTGTAGAGTTTGCATACGCTTGATATATATCTTCAGAATTATTTGTTCTTGTGCATCCTTTTAGTTACAGAATAAAGGCTGCTTAAACTTTTATTGAGACAACTCAAGTAATTTCCTTACAACAAACTGAATGAAAAACACATCATTAAAAGAAGACTTAAAGGCAAGAAAAGGCATGAAGGGCCTTTTCATGAGAGCAAACCTCTGAATAATAACTTCAGCTCTGACAGTGAATTCTTAGTTATTTAATGATATTGTAGTAAGCAGTACTTTATCCCATATGTGTCAGGATTTTTCTGAGAGAAAATGAACTTTGGTTCTAATGTGTGCTCTGGGAGCAAGGGGCACTGGGAAAATATTACAGCAGGGCATTTCAAGTTTAGTTTGCTCAGTTGCCTTTCAAGAAGACTTGGGTGCTGATAACAGCAATTCCTGGTTCTCCATCAGGCTTTGCACGTCTGCAGGAAAAATTGTGTCACTGTCCTTTCCTTCACCACCCACCGATGTTACGAACATTCATGCTGAAACACAATCCATCTCCCCAGGTCTCTCCCCAGCATCACTAACTGTGTCCCAGCTGCATCTCTTCACCCAGCTGCCATGTTCACCCCGAGCCCTTCTTTGCCATCACACCAGCCCCGTGCTCAGCCAGCAAGCCGGAGTCTGGACACACACTGCCAGCAGTGCATGCTGGAAGTGCACATCCTCCCACGCTCTAATACCTTAGCACAGGGGCCAGTGTCAGGACAGTTTGTGGTGCCCACAGCTGCCGTGGTGCATGGCAGCGAGCCACCCTCATGATCACCACCTGCCCCTTCCATGCAACTGCTCAGGTCAGCACCTTTGCAGCTGCTGCTCTGAGGTACCACTGTGCTGTCAGCCATACCTGTACCCCAGCTGGGCAAGGTCTGCAGTAATGTGTTAGGCCACCGAGGCTGCAATTCCTCTCACCTAACCCCAGCTTTCTAAAGGTTAGAGATCCAGATACTGGTCTGTTCCCTTTCCAGCTAATGGAAGGAGACAGGAACAGCTGTGCTCAGAGCTGAAGCTCCGGGTGGACTTCACCACTCTCCGAAGGTGTCTGTCCTCCACCTACAGGGACATCAGGTGGCTAACACTAACTGCATGTGGCATTGCCAGGTCTCAAGAGTTCGCAGAGACAGAGCTTGACCTTAATGCGCACCAAAATTATTTTAGCGTTAACAGAACCTGTCTTGGCAAGCAAGTTGCTTTACATAAAGAAAGATCTGCACATGGTCCTCCCAGCATCCGGTCCTAATACTTCAAATTTCTTTTGCAGATTATAAGATGCAAGAGCCATACAAACAAAAAGTGCTCTCAATGATGAATAAATACCATTATTAGAAGGTATTTCATTATATTAATGAAATAACTTTCTAAACAATTTTACACTAGTTTGCCAATAGCCCAAGCCCAGACTGAGCTAACTCAAAAGGACTATAAATACTAATTTTTGAAAATTAATAAAATCAATAAAACCACACTAACATTATCTGAGCAAAATTAAAGGTGGAACCATGAAAAGTAGAAGGTGATTATTTGCGTTTCTCAAAGATTATTGCTGGATTATTTCTCAAAGATTATTGCTATTTATAAGGACAAAGGGGAAATTGAAACTGATATTCATAAATCAGCACATTTAAAGTAATATTATGTAAATAATTTCATTGAGTATTGATCCACTTAAAAGCCATATAGCATAGAACAGTGTTCTCATTACATAAAGTTTAATAAACAAGTGAACCACTGAGTAAATCCATCTCATTCAGAAGATAAAGGTAATCAGTGTGTCAAATAGCATCACCTAAATATGTCAGTGTTCAATATGAAGTTCTTGTTTTGCGTCAAATAAAACGTTCTCAAACTTTTTTTTTCTCATGTCACTACTTTGATTCTTTATGTTAAAGATGTATCTGAATAGAAAGTCAAAGTCATATCTTTCAGTTGAAAATAAGAAATAATTTGAAATTTCATTAAATACTTTTCATCAAATGGTACATCTGGTACCAGGATGTGATTGTGAAGCCCTTCCAGTATAGTGAATGACTTTTAAGCTCTTGGGTTTTTTTTGAGAAAAAAGTTACTCACTTGTTTTCTAGCACTAGCATTTACTTTTTACGAATACATTCTCTCTACTTTTTTTTTTTTTTGTGATGGAGCTGTTTTGACTGATCTCACAGTTTTAGAAGTCAGTGAAAAAAACCTCTGTTTCACTGAAGTGGAAGCTTGATCAGGCATTGCTTTTTCTCCTTAAAGCTGAAATAAATATAGAAGCATGTCTCTTACTACCTCATGTCTCTTAGATCAACCTTTTCTTCTGCTCATGAACAAAGAACTCAGGAGTGGAGGGAGAAGATGAGGGCTTTCTCTGGGACAGGAGAGAAAGGCAGCGGAAAAAAAGAATAAAAAACCCCATAGTTTCTCCTTAAAATCCTTAGAAGACCAACTCTGCCTCCCACTTTGTGTTTTGTGGATGGAGAGTTTTGAGCTGATTGGTGACAGAGGTAGGTTAGCATAAGGACCATTTATTGAAATGAGGAAAAATAGCTCTCCAGGTCAAATACTTCCATATCCTTTGCCTTTTCCAGTGGTTAATCAGTACTGTCTTCTGAGACAACATGACTATGTTGATTCCTTGTGCAAGATTATTGCTGTAAAAATGTTCAACTGACAAAGGCTTCAGAGTATATGTTATCAATTTGTATAAGAATCAAATCTTTCTTTGGAAAATCTCACTGGGATTTACTTGATCCTACAAAGTGCAGTTTCCAGCTCTAGCCCAGCAAACTTGTACCAGACATATACAACCCTAAGCAGACTGCCAGTCCCTTGTATCAGAGTAAAGGTTTTCAGCATGTTGCAAAACTCATCCCTAGTTGTTTCTGTTCCAGTAACTTTTCTATATTTTTACTGTAGAAAGTTCCTGTTACTTGATGCAAAATTCCTTTCTTACACTGCATCCATCCCAGAAGGTGCAAAACAAATTGGCTGAGTGTGAATGTGTACACACACACACACATATACATGTCCACACACCTGTGCTCCAACATGTACACAACGTCAGACTCCTAATATCTACACCCAAAATTAAAAAGAGGGACTGTTTGACACAAGAACATGTAGATGCCCATACTGAACTGAAAAGGTGAGGATATTTTTTTAAAAAAGATTCCTTTTACTGTGACCACTGACATAACTGACATAGCTCTCCTATCTATCAACAATTAATTTGTTAATTTCTGTAGTTGAAAACTAGATTTAAACCCAAGTCTTGGAGGCATGAAGTTCCATAGTTATGTACCATTTCAGTAAACAGCTAGCTTCATCAGTTCAGATTTCATTTACTTGTGAGGAAAATATCAAAGAATCTGAAGATTTTCTTTGATCTGCTTATAAACATTTTGAGATCAGTGGCAAGAATCAAGGTACAGTAATATTACTGATTGATACAAACAAATTAAGCATCAGTGAAGAAAGTAATTGAAATGTCCAAAACGCCCAAAATACTTAGAAGACTGGATTTCTTCTAAAAGACTTTTTCTCAATTAACTAACTTGGCAGTGCTCAATAAAATTGAAAAGCTAATAAGCCAAGTTAATAATAAGATAAGTGAATAAAGTGAACTTAATCAGAACTTATCAGCTTCTTGACAACCATTTGTAACCAACAGCCCTGGTGTCTGGGAAAACTCTTGGCTCTAGCCAGATTCTTAGAGGAGAAATTTCAACATCAAAATAACAAATGATTTCCATGTAGCTTTAAATTTTCATTTTGTTTCCTTAAATTATACAAGGGGATGGAATTTTATTCTCTCATATCAACTAAGAGCTAGGAAAATTTAGCCACAACAGCCTGGATAGATGGTTACACATAACATATTGAGTATTGCAATAGGAGATGACATGCTGCATATTGCAAATGACATAAATCATGAAAGACTTTAATGTTAAAGGCCCTTAAGTAATTTATGCAATTTACTGACTGGTCCACAAGTCAGTGTTTCAAGATTAATATTACACTCTTATGGGTTGTTGAACAATGTCAGTGGTCAGTTCCTTTCTTTTTCCACCACCTCATTTTGTGGTTGTCATTAGTGACATCACTTAATGTTTTATTGAACCTCCATTTGCCTGTTTTCTCACTATGTAGATATATTTCTGTTCCCTGTAGCCAAGTACCTACAGAATAATAGGAATGATGTTCTCTTTAAAATGTAGTGTCATTATGAGTACTTGCTTAAGCACACAAAAATTGTTTGGATTCAGAGGCCAGGAAATACAGGGTCAAGCCAATCTCAGGTGCTGTTGTTGAAGTCTTCCCATTTTTCTGCTTAGGTTTGTACATTCATTGAGTTATATGATTGCATCGTTCATAAAGAATACTGGGATCACATCCTGACTTTGTCATGTCTCATGTCTGCTGGTTTTGTAACAGTATACACTCCACTCTATCATCTTAGAAAAATAAGAAGGGAAAAGAAAGACAACTTTATTTTCTATTCATCATTGTTCAGCATACAAAATGCTACTCTGAGCTATTTGAAGTTCTACCTGAAAATTTTAGCACTAAATGGTTATTGAAATACACACAGAACACAAAGGAGAATTCTATTAACTTAATTAAAATGGAAAGAGAGATGTCAAGCACAAAAATATCCCACAAATTATTAAATGTTCCTTTAATATCATCCTGTCCTATAAGGTAGCTGTGAAAGTAGATTACTTTGTTGTTGGAGGAAATACCAAGCCAAATGCTATTACTGCACCCTCTCATTTTAAAAGAAGTAGCACAATGTCAAAATGTTTTATTCCTATAATTCATCTGACATTTTATTTTTCAGTATGCCTCTTTGTATGTGTTGAGAGATTTGTTTTCATGAAATGAATGGAGGAAAGAAGAGGACAGTAGGAATAAAAAATGGAAGTCAAGACAAAAGTAAACTATCTATAGTCATGTATCTCTCTGTAAAAATGTCAGATATCCTTGACACTGGAATAATTGGCTGCTTTGTGTGACAAAGGGTATAGAGGAGGTATTAGCTCACTCAGAAACTGTACCAGCTTTCATTGGTGATACCTAGGCTTATCGGGTCCTTACAGCAGGAAGCCCACCTGGATGGAGATCAGCTGCAGTTCCATCCACATCTCTGTGTCCCCTGACCTGGTCACTCTTGTCACATGAAATCTCTGAGGATGTGAGCAGCATGATGTGACTTGACCTTTAGACAGGTAGGACATGAAAAAGCGTGTCCTACCTGGGGCTGGTGCAAGCAGTGTTTGTCTCTTTTGTATCATGATTGCCTTGCATCACCCATTGACTCAAAGAATTCAATTAGACTCACCCTAATTGAGATATCACTTTATATTACATCTGTGAGCAATGATATTGTAGCGTAAATTACTGTCAGTGAACAGAGGATGAATAAACAGACATTTTTTCTGGTCTGCATTCCTCTTTTGTTAATAATATCAATAAGCAAAATCACATGTCTTCTTAGGCAGGCTGGGGAATACAAGCAACTGCGACTGTTCATTAGCTCGTTTACACAAGTACTTTTTGCTAAATAGGCACATATTCTTGTATCCTCGCGGCAGGAACAAGACAAGATTGCTGAAGCTCAAAAGAAACAAAGACAAGCCCAGGGGGACTGCAGATATTTATTTAATCATAGGACCATTTACCTGATTTTCTTAAGCTATTTGCTCACTCGAATTCAAACCCATTCGTAAAAACGAATAAGCAATTCACCAAACTTTGAGATTTAGACATCAAAATAAGCCTGTTTTATCTGATTAAGTACATTGAAAGGAAAACTTTGCAGTCTCTGTAACATTAAAAGATAAAAATCCTCCTCTCCCTTGCCCTCCCCCACATGCTTACACCTTGTCTGCAGGAACATGTCACATGAGAAATAAACTTGTCAATTATCAGAACTTTTAACACTAAGACTAGGATTAGACAGAACATAGAAACATGTTTCAAAATTAGTGCAGTAGAGAAATATGGCAGTAATAAAGACAGCCTTATGCTCCATTTTAATATTTCCTCATTCTGGTTATTGGTTTGCAATATCGGCATCTCATTAGAGTCTAAGCTACAAAGAAGGCTTCAGGATAATAGATCTTGCTTTAGGCACCAGCGTTTGAAGGGAAAGGGACAATTTAATATTTTAAAGTCAATGGAACTGTGTGTGGGCAGTAAGGAAGAGGGGCTTATCTGTAGATTTACTGTGAAACTATTACGCTCCTGCAAGCTCTAAATCCCTCTCCTACTCACAATTAAAGGCATAGATAACTTCTTAATGTACAGCAGCTGACAGTTCAGATGATGGAAAGCCAATATCTATCAGTCTCTGTTTACTTCTTACTCTGTATGGGGAAAATCAGCCATATGCAGAATCCATTTGGGACAAAAAGAGCTTGACTAGCAGTGTAAAGATCATTTCCAGTATGAAACTGTTTAATCCATCAACTCTCTCCAGCAAGACACGACTGGATGCAGGGCAGAGAAGGAGATGCAAAAGGAGGAAGCAATCAGTTCAATGAGAAAGGGAAAACTCCTTTCAGGCAAAATTTCAAGCTCCTAAATGACTTCCTGAAAGCCTCTGCAGGGCTCCTTGATGGTTCTTTTGTTTGCTCATTTATCCTCAGAAAGGTAATTGCCAGAAAACTTGACTTGAACTTGCAAGTTTTCGTTCATAGGGAGAGCAGTGCAAAAGGCGAGGGTGTGGGATTTTAACAGGTACAATGAATCAAATCCTGAAGTCTTTCTTCAGCTTGTGTTTTAGAGTTTTTATAAAACTCTAACTAAACCCACAGAAGCTTTAGCACTTCAGGAACCCCAGAATTTGGCCTGCTGTGTTTAGCGGGGAAGCTCTTGCCTCCACCTATTAAACAGACATACAGTATTTGTACCTCTAAATTCAGTTTATTTCACTAGTGAAATTTATCCAGTCCACCAACAAGGGTTGCTTTTAATGCACATTACTGCTCTTTTCCAGCAGAGAAAGCTATGAAACAGATCATCCTGGATCCAAAGCATCCTGCAGCTCTCACTGAGCTCTTTGGAGGCAGAGAGCCTTGCCCACATGTTGAAGGATTGCAGGAGCACGGAGTTACTGCCTGGGGGAGCCAACATGCATGACACTTGGATTGTCAGTCTAAGCACTCTTGTAACTGTTCTGTGTCCTTATTTTTCCCATTAATCTCTTATCTTAAAGCACATAAAAGATAGACTGACAAAATAAACTGGAAATAGGAATTCAAATGAGAAGTTTGTATTGTCTACAAAATATCAGTAAAAACATGCCAATTTTCATATTACTTTTCAGATTTCTGTATCCTCCCTTCTCCCCTTCTCTGTCAATTTCTTGAGGAGATTCCCAGCTGATCCTTGTCATGAAGATTTTGCAAGGAATTCATTTAAGCGGAGTTTAATGAAGACGGCTAGCGATATCTTGCTCATGCTAACTATAGAGTAACTGAGGAGCCCTAAGACTTGTCCTCCATGTGCCAACATTTGTGGGTCCAAACCCAGCCAAAAATGAAGTCAAACTCACTCTGTGTCACTTGTGCTCCTTCAGGATTACATTTCAGTCTCAGCGAGACTGACAGCAGACTAGGGCAAACAAGTAAAGATGGCAGGTACTGATCAACACTGAAATTACCTACTTCCTTTTTATTCATTGACCCATGATTGAAGTGATTGAATATCACCCTCCTAGAAAATGGTATCAAAAAAGCAGGTTCCGCTGTTTTTCACCTCACTGGTTATTTAGGTGTATGTCTTTGCAGCAACATTTTATATTTTGAAAGAAATGACACTTCCTTCGATCTTAAAAATTTATATCAATTTTTTAAACCAGTCCAATCATACCTGAGTAGCATGTTTTTCTGCTTAAACATACTATGAAGAGATTTGCATCAAGAAAAATAGGAAAAGGAATTGTAATAATTCTTGGTTCTTGTTTCCAGTTGCTATGCAGAAAGTTTCTACAGTTCCTTCTTCTGAGTCTTGGTGTTAGTTTCAGTTGTTATTAGTGGCTATTCAAACAAGAAGACACTTCATCATGAAGCTTTGTTTTTGGTTTTNNGTTCGTTTGGCTTTTTTTTTTTTTTTTTTTTTATGTCAGACATCAGAAGAACACAACCTGTTTGAAAAGATGTAAAAACTTGCTTTAAAACGAGATGCTACCAAATATTTTTAACATCTTTAAGAATGAAAGGTGTATTTACCTCTATAACTTTTGCAACAATGTAGCTTTTGTAGTATTTACAATGGGGGTACTGGAGAGCTGGCTACAAGGCAGAATACTGCTTTTTTTTTTAACTCCTTGAAATTTTGGGGGGATCTTTCAATGTGCTCTCACCAAAAAAGAAGCATCTAATCACCATGCAAGACAATTCAGCTTCTAGGAAGTAATCCTAAAAATTAAAAATCTGCATTACCTATTAGTATCTATCATACAGGGAAAAATAATGAAGAAGATGGAAAAATTTCCATCAGGTTTTCCCTGTGAGTTTTGTGGAGGCTGAAAGTTATTTTAAGATCTTTTCACTTCATTGTTTTAAACTGAAAATATAAATCCAGATTTTTATATTTTTTTCTTTTTAGCTTGAACTGGTTTAGACACTTAACAACCCATTGTTCACGATTTTCTGATATTAATAACTCAACAATTCCTTTCAAGGATCTGCTTTGAAAACTCGCTGTCTAAGCCCTTGTAAAAGTCTGATTTGAGTTACATTTATGATTTTATAGTGAAGGACCTGTCAGATTTTCAATTATGGAGTTTTATTTTCAAGGACATTTACATCATCTTTGAATTCCTTCAGGGACATCTGAATGATCCTTTTAGGGTTTCCTATATTTGACAGGATTTTGCAAGGTTTCTGTGAGCAACTTAGATATCTCACGGGGGCTTTCTTAGCCTTGTGGTGCAAGCTTACTGCATATAACCCATAAAACTGTGATTTAAGCATAGAAAATCGGTATGGGATGACATTTGACACAGTACTCAGAGATTTTTTCAGTTACAAATGGTGTAGTATCTTTATTTGGGAGTACTCTTACAAAATGTAAATACTCTGTCCTACAAACATGCAGAGAATTTAGGATCATGGAACCGTGGTTTGGACACATGTTAAAACCTACTCTAATTTATAATCAATTTATCTAAGCACCCAGTTTTTGAAAACTGAATTAACACCTCTGTTGCATAAGTGTCTTTGGAAAATATAAATAGTGATGATGTACACAGCCACAGCCTGACTTACAGCTGTCATTTCACCAAAGAAGGAGGAAAAAACCACTGCATAATTT
>VZTV01005970.1:207-13903 GCA_013400875.1 Anhinga rufa | reverse complement strand
GTAAGGCTATTCTGCTGTTCAGGATATCTGTGCTAACAACCTTCAACATGTATCCTTTCAGAAAAGTTGTGACTGGCTGTAAGTAGTATTGTGGAGTCCTATCACATGTGCTATGACCAACAGAACATAATAGCTTTGAAAAACCTATGTATAAAATTCTTATCGTTAGATATTCTTCCTTCCATTGCAAATTAACTGATTTTCTTTGACCATCAGAGAATTTAAAACTCCATTCAAAACCCATTTTTAAGACAGCCTCGTTTCCTCTGCAGGAAAAATAAAGATCTGCAGATGTACTAAGGTCTTCATATGAAGGTAACATTAGGGACACAGTATTTCTACGGAGACAAAACAGTAGCAGTAGCAAGAAAGACAACAAAATCCAGCTAGCTAGTAATCAATATTTTAGTTTTTACAAAGTAAAAAAGAAAAAAGAAAAAAAAAGAGAGCTTGAGCATTCTCTTTCAGATAATCAAAAGAAATGCCAAATGAAAGTAAATTTTAATAAAGTACACTTTATAAATTAGAATCAGAGACACATTCATGAATAGAAAGTACATGCCTTTAATTATCTCTCAACTGAGGCATATATATGCCTGGTAATGACACACAGCCAAATCAAAGGTGTTTAGAATGGCTGCAAAGAGAGGCAATAGGCTGAGAAAAAACAGATAGAAGACTATTATATGTTTTGCATGTTTAGCTAGGTTACCTTGCATGTGGTCCCTTTCTGCAAACAGAACCCCTACTTGCACTGGTTGTACTCACTGCCTGCCAGTTGCAGCAGAAGGAGTAATTGTTTATAAAACTGGGGTAACCTTTAGTTAAGCTTTCAAGACCGAGTTCTTAATCTTTTACATGAAAGCAGCTAATGTATGTATTTACATACATAAATACAAAAATCCCTACTTGGAATTAACACATGAAACAGAAAACCAAAATGTTGAAAACTATAGCAAAAATATTTCTTAACTTTCTTAAAAATTGTGAGAAAAGTTGACCTGGAATGCAAATTATCTCTTAGACTATGAAAAACTTCTATTATTTTGAAAAAAATTACATCTGATTTAAATAATAAATATTTCTTCATGTGCTAAACTAGCTTATATTCTTTTTATATCCAAATTTGCCTGCCCTCTTTCTCTTTCTGAACTGTTACCAGAAAACCTGTTACCAATTTTTGGCAATCTCCAAAAAATATCTATCAAATGCTCATCAGCTGATAAGTGATAGAGTAACTTCCAATTTCCCACACTAGAGGAAACTGAAGCATCCCAGATGTCACCACCTTTATGGTATTTTCCAGGATGTCTGTCCATCCTTGGACAGAGAGGCAGCCATGAGGCTGCTCTCCCTGTGTGGTGACCAGACCAGGAGTCACCCAGGTGTTAGCTTGATGGGTGCCAGAGCTCAGATCCTCTGCTGAGAGGAAGGGCAGGAGCTGAGCATCATCTGTGCTCCAACCAGGCAGCTGGAGCTAGCCCACAGCACTAGAAGGGAGATTGCACGACTGTCTTCAGAATATTATGTAAAGAAAATAAGGAAAGACTCTTCCTCTCTGCAATATTAATGTAAGTCCTAATGCACAATCTGGAAAGCATAATTGTATTGCTAGCTTGTAATCAGCTAAAGGAAGTACTGATATTGTCTGTCAGGTTTATTGATGATTATTATCCATAAATTCTGTTTTTCTCACATCCCTGTATTTCCACTGTGCATGTTTTGTTTCTCAAAACTTGTATTTTTGACAGCATTAGTCAGCACGCCAAAGTAAAATAATGAATCTTACAGCTATGCTTTTTCCATCTTTAAATGTGTCCGTATAAACCCTTAGAATGCCCCCAGAAAAACTGTTTTCTGTTGACTTGTGGTTTTTTTAATTGACTGACAAGAAAAGCAGATTCTAATATGCCACAGAGGAAATTAAGATACAGTGAAATCTATATATGCATGTATGCATGTATATGAGTTTGCATGTTTTATAATCTTTCACATAATTCAAAGACTCAGCATTTTTATGTAAATGGTTTAGAGCAACAAACAAAAGGAGAACATCTAGATTTGCAATTCAGCACATTGAGTCATAAAAAGTCTCAGATACCCAAGACCAGGCATATTTCAGAATAAATATACATCAGGAAGGTAATAGAACTAGTCCTGATGTGGATTTCAGTAGAGATGCTGTCAATCAAACCAGTATTTAATTCAACAGACTTTGTCAGCTTGCTTAAGTTACAGGCCAGCTGGAGGTCCCTTCCTCATTAATCATTGCATCCCCAGGTTTCTGGGATTGCTCAAATTAGCTGCCTGTGCTCTGGGTGCACTCCCCCACAGAACACTGTTCTGCTGCCTGGGTCTATGCCCCATTTAATTTGTTATGAGGCATTTTGAGATGCCTGCAGTGGTAGGAAGCATGGGAAGCACAGCAGGATTTGAAGTAGTGATGGTGGGCAGCATCATGGCTCTACACAGACACGGCTTTGGGTTTAAGGTGTGTTAATTTGTAATGGAGAAGAAGGAGGAAAGAAAACAACCACTTCCTTTGCTCATTGGTCTGGAGCAGCATTAATCCATATACTATCTTTCTGGACTGGACCATGCAATACCTACTGAAGCAAGCCAGAGCTAGAGAAGTGAGATATCCTAGAGTGGTGTTTCAGAGTCAGAATTCAACATCTCACTTCAACAGGAAAGTCTGCCCCTGCAGAGCCTTGCTGCTGGTCTGATCCTGAACTTCCAAGTCTTGGAAATACTCATAGTTATTATGAATTCAGAACAGACAGGATTTCTGAAAGAATTAAAACCCGAGAGGCAGTAGGTGCATTGATGTACCTCTTTTATACCACCTACATCTAGAAAGTTAATTCAGCTACAGGAAAGGATATTTAATCTTTGCTGCAGCCTGACTACCATGGAGCAATGAGGATTAATAATGTGTGCAGGCTGTGTCGGGAGACACAGGAGGGTAGGGAGCTGAAGAGATCCTTGCTGCTCCAATTCCTCCTGTCCTTCCAGGAGATCCCGCTGACTCTTTTTCTTTGCTTCATAAAGGGTGAGAACAGGGCAACTTATTTTAAAAATCCAGTATTAATACTCCAAATACCTACCATAAATCCTCTTGTACAGAGGCACCAGCAAAACTAGTACAGGTTCTTAAAGCACATTTTGCTCAAAATCTCTGAGAACAGGGAGGGATAATCTGGCAGGCAGCAGGAGCAGTGGACAGGTGAGAATCCTCTCTGAAGTGCTGTAAATGGTCAAGAAACAGGCTGTACTTATTCTCCTCAGCTGAAGCCAGAGAATACGTATAGTAAGGGCAACTGATGCATTCTAAAGCAAGGAAATTTGTTTCCTGGTTTTATTAGGATAAAATATTATAAGGGCAGCTACAGCTTAACCTATAAATACGGTGAACTCCTATGACAATTTATAACCAACCTGTGCTATAACGAACACATAGAATAAAAAAAATTCGCATGCAATATATTGTTTCTTGGAGAAGACAAAAACCAGTTAGACAACATCACAAGCATGCAATTAGTGCAAATAAGAAACAGAAGATTGCTGCTTTATGCTAGGCAGTGTCAGCAGACTTCAACTTAATGTGCTTCACATATGTCAGAGACACAGACAGAGAGAGGAATGTCCAACCTCATTCTCTCCACCGATATCGACCCTTTCCAACTAGAGAGCTTCCCTTAAGATGAAGGTTATTTATTTTCCAAAGCAGAGTCCCCCTGTGGCAGACACAAAGGTTTTAGTGATGGTGGCTCTGGCTTTTCACAGATGACTCAGCTGTCAGATAATTACTCTCACATCCTCATCAGACTGTCCAATATTGAACTATGTGATACTCAACAAATTCACCTGAATGATCACACCAAGTCAGCAATGGGGAAACTGTGTGACTTGCTGGGATGTTGACTGTCCCTGCCCTCATGGCTGGTTCAGTAGTGTACCATCTTGAAGCACAAAGGACATAGCTACAGAGATGTTTTGCCTGCAGCATGCTTGTTAAAACAGAGCACTAGCGCTGTGGTAAGATCTCTCTTGTGAACCTGAAAAATCATAATAAATTATACTGAAAACCTAATGTAATTGGAATAATTGTTCTAAAGCCAAAACTACTTAATGCCTTAAAATTTTGATTAGCTCTGAAAAATGCCTCTCTAGTTGAATCTGAACTCGTTTCCTTATGAAATCTGACTTTCACCAAAAGCTGAATATATTAACGAAATACAATCCAATCCATGTTTTCCATTTGTTCTTCTCTACTGGCTACAATAAATGACTGATTTATACTACATCTGGGGAATGGAAGAAATAGAGAAAGATCATGGTATATGGATAATTAAAAAGATTCAACAGGAGTCATCTTGGATAAAGTGTTATGGAGGTGGTAAGTCATGACTGACATAGTAGAACTGATAACGTGCAGATGTCTTGTAATACCACCCATAAGTAAAATACACAGAAATACATTACATAAATAATGAAAACATATATGAAAACTTTTCCCTTTCATCTTCTGAGATTTAACACCAGGCATTTCTTTAAATTTTTTTCCTTACTTTTTTATTAAATCAAACCATCGTTAAAATCACATAGTTATATATCTCGGAACAATTCTTCTGTCTTTGCCCAAACCCTCCATCGAGATTAAAAATAGAAACAGAGAGGAAACCAATATTGATATGAATTCTATTCCATCATATTGATTTGTGGAATGGATGGCATTCATTTAGTCTCTCAGTTCATTGTATGACTATATGTTGTGTTCTGTTAAAAAGTTGTGGTTAGGCAGCAGAGAGGAAGGTACCGATCTTTCCGAGCCAGGCTGCACACAGAGTCACAGTAAACTGCTTGCAGAAATAGGGGAGATTGTGGCTTCCGTAGAGGCAAACGACCATCCTTGACAGAGAGAAGCTTCCAGGGTGCAGGACACAATACAGAAGTGAGGGCCATGTAGCTGGGGATGAAACTGGGGGATGCATGAGAGAAAGAGAAGCAAGCTCCTGACATAAGAGATTCATCTTGAGTTCCAGAGAAGATTGGACATTTTGTTTTAAGAAAGCCACTGAAATATCCTGTAATGAGAGCCACACTAGAGTAGCAGACTCTGTGGGCTGTACCCTAGATTCAGATTCACTCTTTCATTTTGAGCCAGCTCAGCCAACAAATCTGTGTTTTCTGCTTCACTGGTTGCTGTGTTCCTATCTGTGTTCAAACGAAAAAAAAAGCGCTAGATGTTAAATGTCCTTTCAGTGACTCTATCGAGGAAAAGTCCTCCTCTAAACACCCAGGCACCAATTAGAGTTAATGAAAAATAATAACAAAATCTCAGTGCAGTTCCCTCATGATCATAAAATAAATATTTTGTGCTCTCTTTTGCCCTCACTTGCCCTAACAAAAACATGGAGTAACAACACTTATTTCTCTTCAAAATTTACAGTGAAATTACCTTGTAATATTACTGAGCAGCTTCAGAAAACCTACCACGAAACACTTCACTCCCAATTATTTATTTTTTAAAACTTAGGAGAGAGGAAAGCAAAAAAGCGGACAAAACTCCAGATTCAACTCCAGAAGTGAGCTGCTCCCTCCTCTAGTTTGAACCGTGAGCAGCAGTGTTAGTTATGCCTAGCCTGAAAAATGTACCTTACAGCTGATCCACAAAACTCTTCATCCCTATCTTAGCAAACACCCTGGAGAAGTCCCAACACTGAATGTTCTCAAAACTTAGATTTTGACAGCATTTTTCTGTCAGGATGGCAGAACTGCAATAACAGTTTTCTGAACACACAACCACATGGATTATGTATTACACAATAATAATATAGTTAACTACCTGGAAATCTCTCGGTATAACAAAACCATAGCCTCCAGGTGCTACTGAAATGTAAATAGCTACAGTGGCCTTGTAGACTGGTATTGAATGGCATCTTGAACGAGAGTAGAGAGAATGCTCAGTTAAGATTCAATACAGCTCAGACAGCAATCTCGCAAAGCATCTACTAACTTATGCCTTACTGTATTATTAATCTTATGGCAGAATAAATTGCACATAAAGCTTTAAAAAAATTATAGATGATGCTAGAACTACTCATACTGAAATGTTCTCATACTATTAAATATCACCCATGCTCCTAGTTACTGGATATTAGCTTTTTTTTCTCCAAGTAAGCAATTGCCAATGCTTGTACTTGTCTAGAACTACCTTCTGGTAAGGCTCCAGGGACTAAATGCTTCGGTACCTTCAGTCGCCTATGTGCCCAGGCACTGTATTTGGAAAGATTTAGCCTGCTTTGTAAAAGAATACCTGTTTTCACACTCTGTTAGCCCTGTGCATATTTAGATAACAGTCCTTACTGAAAAACAAAACAAAATGCCCAAGAACTGATATCAGCCAGATGCCATCCCTTATGATCTCAACTGGTATTAAAACATAACCACTTCTCTCATAGCATCGTAACCAAATTTTATCAATGGATAAAATTTTAGGAATTTGAGACTTTACAATGAACAATGCAGGGAGATATAGCAGTCAACCTGCTGAAACCAGTGATTCACTTGACAGGTTGGTAGAATCACCAGTCTGTTAGTTAAACACGTAACGCAAAAGGGTCATCACCACTTTCACCACAGACACATTACCCCAATGTCCTGGTTTCAGCTGGGACAGAGTTAATTTTCTTCGCAGTAGCTAGTACAGGGCTGTGTTTTGGATTTGTGCTGAAGAAGTGGTGATAATGCGGAGATGTTTTAGTTGTTGCTCAGCAGTGCTTACACCAGTCAAGGACTTTTTCAGCTCCCCATGCTGTGCCGGGGGCACGGGAAGCCGGGAGGGGACACGGCCGGGACAGCTGACCCCAACTGACCCAAGGGATGTCCCACACCATATGGTGTCATGCTCAGTATATAGAGCTGGGGGAAGAAGAAGGAAGTGGGGGACATTGGGAGTGATGGTGTTTGTCTTCCCAAGTCACCGTTACACGTGATGGAGCCCTGCTTTCCTGGAGATGGCTGAACACCTGCCTGCCCATGGGGAGCAGTGAATGAATCCTTTGTTTTGCTTTGCTTCTGCATGCAGCTTTTGTTTTACCTGTTAAACTGTCTTTATCTCAACCCATGAGTTTCCTCACTTTTACCCTTCTGATTCTCTCCCCCATCCCACCAGGGAGGAGTGAGCGAGCGGCTGCGTGGGGCTTGGTTGCTGACTGGGGCTAAACCACAACTCCCACAAAACAGCACATGTAGGAGAAAGGATTTGCCTCCCCACTTGTTTTCCCAAAGTTTTGTGATGGTGGGAGAAACAGCAGGACCAGGCAAGACAGCACAGAAACTTCAGACATAGCGGGAACAAGTGCAAGTGCTGTCCTGAGTAAACCACTAGGAAGGGATCTTTCACTGGTATTCCAATTGAGAGGCATTTACTGCCATAAGCAAACCCTCTTTCTTCTTAATTGTCATATTCAGGGAAATTGACCTTGGCAAGCAATTTTAAAGCAAATAACTGATGTCAGATTTAACTATTTTTATGCTATACTGTTTCTTTTCCTAAAAGAAAGCCTGTATCTGGCTACCTGCTTTGGTCAATAATGAGCACCAGCGTATTCCTTCTTAACTCCTCCACTATAACAGAGAGTTCTTGGATTTTTATTTTTTTTTTTAACTTCATTACATCCTCTTTCCAACAAAGCCCAAAAAGCTGCAAGTTCTTCAGATCTCATCAATAAACTTTGTGGGACTTCACAAATTACTTTTTCATAGAAGAGATACTGTTGTGAGCAAAGTAGATGTTGGCAGGCTGGAGCTGTTTTACTGCATTAAAGAAGTACTCTGTTTCAAAGAGATTTACTTCATGCCTTTGAAGAATTAGATGATCACAGATAGCATCCTTCATCCAATGATCTCAAAGCACAGTACAAAAGTTAATAATGAATACAGAAAGAAAGTTACATTACTGAGTTCTTCAGAGCATCTTAAATTCCTAGGCAGAATACTGGCATCCTGCATACTTTATGCTTTGTACAGTTCTATTTATAAAAACCCAATGAGCTTAAGGCATACAATGAGATGCTTTTGCAACTTGCAATTTCATTTCAGGACAGGTATATAATTGTTCGTAAGAGAATTTTGGCTGCAAAGGTGATTTAGTCACTTAAGAGACCAGGCTTCAGGTCTTCTACATGACACTTCTGTCTGGTTTACACTGTACTTACAGGACACTTTCTGAGCCTGCCCTGTCTTCATCAAGTAAAAGCTGCATGTATGGTCACTGCCAGCAAAGTACAACTTTACTTTGCAATACTGTACTCATCATTTCAGATCCAGATGTCATTTAAGGTTTTTAACATTTTTCTAAGCTCTGCATGACCATCCAGCCACCTAAGAAATCACCTTTATCCCATTTTCCATTCAGTCTAGTGGCAACTATATTTTTAACTTAAAATAGCTAGGGCATGTCTTCCTAGGGCAAACATGGTGATTCTTCTGACAGATTTAACCTCTGGAAATCATTCCCAATGATCTCCATCAAAAGTTGATTTTGGTGAGCTTCAGTATTCAAGGGGTTTGTGTTGTTGGGTTTGTTTTTTTTTTTTCCCATGGGTCTAAGTGGAATTCAGATGTGTTGTTGCATTTAATAGCTATTTCATCCCATGACAATATATCGACAATAGACTTTTAAAATAGTGTCAATATTTTAAATTATTATTTTGTTCTGCTCATGTAACTGTTATGCTGGAAAATACTTAAAATATATGTATATATTACTATATCTTGCTTAAAGAAATATATTTTGTTGTCAAAATACAACTTAAAACTGTGTCCTGTTAGCAATCATATTGTGGGAGAGCTCTATTATATATTTCTACATCACACTCACTAACATATTAAAAATACAGACATACTATAATCTGATAGCCTGTCATATATATGCCATGCTTAGAAAGGATATTTCATTTTGAGAGTTATTATCTATGCCTCATATTATGCCCCATTCCAGTAAAAGGGTGTTGTCTTAAGGTGGAAAACAAGTTTTATTTTATGACACCTGTGTAATTACCAAAGTATATATATTCTTTCACTCCTGTAGGAAGAGATATTGTGGTACTGGACTAGGCATATTTTAGAATTCTTTCCTTGTCACAGGCTTACATTGATTATAGATTGTACCTATTTTGAGGTAAAACTGAGTGTTTTCTGTGTGGTTTGAAAACAGAAAGTCCTTAGCTGAAAGGCAGTTCTGCCAGGAGCTGGAACACCAGCAGCAATCTCTGCCAAATGCTGTTATTTCAGTGAATTAGCTAATACAGACGAAGAGGTTTAATCAGAACTCTGATGCCCTTTTGCATATATCTTTCCAAAAGACTAAATTGAGGAATTAAGGTTGGTTTTTGGTTTTTGTTTTTGTTTTTGTTTTTAAGTATAATGAAATTAAGGAACCAAGCCAAACCAAGTCAGATAGTTTGGGGCACTTTGTGACACAGAATTTCCTCATGTCCCACTTTTGGGCTGACCACTAAGATATCTTGTCATTAAACTTGTCTTTTGAAAACCTGCATGTGAAAGTGTTCACTGGTATACAGTAATATAATCTGGCACAAAATGGCAGAAATAAAAAAAAAAAAATAGAAGGGGAATTTTAAATAACTTCTATTTATCTTTTTTATTTTAATAGGACTAAACAGAAGCCATAACGTTTTGTCATTTTTCTTAATCAAAACTATGTTGTAGCATGACCAAATATCTTAACTACCTGTATTTAAACATCCACTTTTTGACATATTGAATATATCAGAGCGATATACAGATGAAGACAACATAGTTATCCTGGATTTTAAAATTCCTGCTGAAATAAAGTACTTCATAAACTATGCTCAACACCTACATGTATTTTCAGTTTACCGAATGATGTAACACAACAACAATAATTAGAAGAATTAAATGTATTTCAAACACTACAGAAAGGAATGGTCTCCCTCAACATACAGCCCTTGCGACTGTCCTTGACACCAAAATCATGCTACAAATGAAGAGATGTTAGAACTCTTTAATTTATGTACTTAGGAAAGCCAAGACGACATTTATTTGATTTGTTAGTTAAAACAATTGAGCTTGTATTTTGGCATTATCATTAATATCTTTCAAAGTGATTTTGCTAAATAGACATTATGCTAAAAAAGCTAGTCTGACACTCAACAGAAAGTTCTTCTGGTTTTGGTGTGATTTTTAAGCAACAATCATGATTCAAACATATTTCTTAGGGCAGGAAATAAAAAAAAAAAAGAAAGACTGTCTCTTTTTTCTGGAGTAGTGGACTTATTGCCCTTGTTCAAGATTGATGCTATGCAAAAAAGAATAGCAAATAATCTGTCTTTGGATTTCCAAAAAGGTAAACAGGATTTGTAAAGCTTTTTTCAAATACTTTCTATTTTCTTTGGTGTTAAGCTCAGAAAATCTTGACCTGTTTCCCTATGGAAATACATATTTCTTCATAGTGTGCACTCTTGAGCACAGAATTTCCCATAAGTTGAGCTTTCTTTTCATTGCATTCTGAATACTTTCCTAGGTTCCATCAATTGATTACAGGAGCTTTGATGAAAACGCAATAATTAAGTTGTAACTGGTTTTAGAAGGCTGATTTTAACACTCCTAACATCCCAATTTTATGCAATATTGCGTATGTGTTAAAAAAAGGAGAATGTTATACCCTAGATTCATTATAATCCAGGAAGTATGACATAATATGTGACTTATGAATGAAACAGAATTTCTAAACATACAGGCAGTGGTACGTGTGGGCTGTGGAAACTTCAGCAGCGTCCTAATTGCTGTAGGTATCCTGGCCCCGTTCTTAACTCAGATATGGCTGCTTTTTAATATCTACCCTCAAGTTTCATGCTGTGAAAATGCCATACAAACAGCCGAACAGTCTTCCAAAGACGACCAGCATGATCTTATGCTTGGAGGAATTCCAACTGAAATTTGCAAGACATCCCTTTTACTCAGGGTTGACACTGGTATAAATTGCAAATACATACAGCATTTTGTGTTTGTAAATACAAGTAACAGTTTACGCAAAAGCATGGGTCCCGTTGGCAATGTTTTCAAAAACATAAAAAAAAATAAAAAAACTTCAGAAGAACTATGTATCACATATTTGCAACAAAAAATGCATCTCTAAACTTGCTTACCTACTTTTCAGTTAGTGAGTGTAATAATTCATCTACAATTTTACAATGAAATCATACAGAACGTAAAATCTTTTAATTACCAAAAAACCCCAGTTTGCAGAACTTGGACAAACAGGGACCCCACTTCATTTCAGAAAAAAACACTCAGGTTCTTAATGTTTCTTCTCTAGCATTCTTCCATAGTTTAAAAATTGATCATTGCCATTTCCTATATGTTCAGCTGTATTTTTCACCATTAATAATTCAACTTACGGAATTTGCAAGGAATACATTCATTTTTATTCCTCACATCCACCTTTTACAGAAAATTACAACTGAAAAATGAAGAAGGTTTATTATTTTGAGTGAAATACTCCAGATTCTTCTTCAGTCTGACACAATGTATTCATAGGGTGAATTGCAATAGTCTTTTTCCAAATTATTCTTCTGTGACACTCAATCAAGTCGAGCAGAAAGAAAAAGTTAAACCAAATGTAAATGTGGAAATTATATTTTACCCGGAATGAAAGGACTATCAGCCCTTCCCTTTGCAAGGTAACAGGGGATTTTTAGTGATCACAGGTAGCCAAGGCTTCAGTCTTACATTTCAGCTGAAAGATACCTTGGCAACACAGATTAAGCCGAATTACTATACCCAAGTGCATGTTTGTGAAGTCCTCAAACAGGAGGCAGGAATCTGTTTTACGGCTAAACTCAGGCAATTTAGTTATGTATTTTTCCGTATGAGTAAAACTGATTCAATTACAGCAGTAACCACCTAAGATAATTCTCTTCAGTGTATATCTTTTAGGAGCATATGATGTGATGGCAATATTCTTGCAGATGAAAGCACTAAATACTGCAGACCCCTAAAAATACAGTTCCTTTTTGCAATGAATAAGCAGCACAGGATTTCTCATCATGATAAGGATGAGATTCTGTCTAAAAGTAACAATTCCAATTAAAGGACTGTTCAGACTTCAAAATGGGGTTTCAACAACTGTGAAACATATCGGAAAACTACTTACAGTGACTTCTGCAATCTGCCTCAGAAGTGCTGGAGGAAACAAGTATGACTGTCTATGAAGCAGATGATATTTCAAGAAAATCTAATTTAAAAAAATTAAAACATACCAACTGACAGAAATGAATAACCAATGGTAAACGTTATCATTTTGAACAGAATGTTTCTTATGAAATACAGCATGTGTGTAAACCACTAATTCTGCCTTCATTACAGCCAGCTTGGGAAAGAATTGCAGATTGCTTTATAAAAAATATGATCCCTGTCATAAAATAAACAATAACATTATTTCACTCTTACAGAAGATCTTCCTGCCAAGGATGAAGGTAATCATAAAGCTCCTTATAGGCATTATCTAACTAAGCCTAATCACATCTCTACAAGGGCAGTTAGTTGTTATCGTATTCTCTGCATACATGGTCGAAAGAGATCAAATAGGTTTACACCTCAACAGCTCACGTGAGTTAGTGAGTTGCGAGGAACACCACCTGGGAGTCCTGACTCACTTAGTTTTGTTCTCACAGCTGGATCATTAAACTATTATATTGTGCAGAATCTACCCAAGTACAGAAACAGAAGAAATATGAACCAGCTCAGATGTTCTGAAAGTTATAGCAAGGCTTTCATTAATAAGAACTAATAATTTAGATGGCCAATAAAGAAGGAATTAATGTAGTCCTGACCTCCTTTCCCACTTCATGTCCCTTGTACTGTGGAAGTGGGACATAGTTCTCCACTGACAATTCCAAACGAGCTCTGAAGGGATGGTCTCTCATACAATTAGGAATATACAGTTTTTATTACTGTGATCCATTCAATTTCTTAATGTTAACTGCTAAACGTTTTTGCTAGAGTCCTTTTTTTCCCATCAGACTTCAAATAAATTCAAAAGGACTAATAAAGAAGAATTTAAAAGAGAAAAAAGCAGCACGTTGGTAACTAAATTCAGAGGAAGACCATTCAATGGTGAGTAACTTAGCAATTAAGGCTGGTGCTGATTTTGATGTATACACCATTAGCATGGCAGGTGGACATAAGAGGTGACATGACAAAAAAGAGTTTTTTATCCACTACAAATGCAAATCCCAAAAGTTTCAAAGGGTTTTGAACATAATAGGCTATTAGTCTTCTTCCTTCTGCTCTATATGCTCCACCTGAACACTGTATACCACTTTTTCTTGTTTCTCCAGGTTATACTTCCTCTGTGTTTCTTTCATTCCTTCTTTCACTCAAATCTCATTCAATTTAAAACATTAGTGTGACAACAGCTATCAAAGTTTCTTATTTTTTTCTTTTTGGTTGATTCTGTTATGTTTTATATTTTTTACAGTTAACTTATCTGTTTATATCCAGTTCATTTTCTTTTTTTAAAAAATATTCAGATATTCAGGTTGCTATTTTTAAAAGCATTTACAGATATTAGGAACATAAATCGTACTAGGCATTTAAGCCTAGTGCTTTAAACCTTTTCAGTTTCTCTGACAATCTTATCCTT
>VZTV01005955.1:6383-24396 GCA_013400875.1 Anhinga rufa | reverse complement strand
GTCTTACTTAATTTTTACATATTTGGAGCATACTTATCGTTATTTAGAGATTTGGGTCCCTTAAAATAAGTTGTTAAGAACTTTAAAGCCTACATTCTCAAAACTTCAGGAGAGAACTAGATATGTGAATCTCTTTGACATTTTTGAAAATATTGCTTCAATCCTCTCTTTCATCTTGTAATTTTAAAGGATTAAAGGCTTGACTGTCCTTTTAAGTCACAAGCCTGCATTATCACTGAATGTAATGGCTCTGTATTTCAAGATGCACAGAGCTATCTATCCTTAGAAGACTTCTGAAAGCATGCTTGTAAACTAGACAGATGTAAAGATCATCCTGAGAATCGAGATGTCTGTGCAGGCGTGGGCAGCTCCAGGAGTGTTGGTTTGGGGAGCTACACTGTAATTAAAAATCCATTTTAATTTTTTTTTTCAACCAACTGTTTCAACTGATCCTGTGCTTGGGTGTAGTAGCAGTTAAAGAGAGAAACTCAAACTCTTTGGGAAGAATGGAAGGGAGGAGGTGGGTTTGGGGCTTGTTTGATCTGAGGTACTACAATAAATACACTCTGACAAAAGATAACAGAAAAAAATGTTGGTTGGCTAAAAGCACTCATTTTTACTATCAGTATAAGGTGACAACAAACATGTACATCTCGGGTGAAAAAGAACACTCGAATATAACTTGATTTTGCTGCCGCCCCGAGCTGCTTAGTGTATGTACTTAAGTGCCAAAACAGTACTAATATTTATGTATCTCACTAGCTCCTAATGTTGTATGTGATATTAATGAACCATTCTTTTTCATCCTCGTCCTTTGCTTTCCTAGAATTAGTTGTGGTGTTGATGGATGTCTTTTGTATCCAAAAACATATTTAGTTACAAAATGAGGCAGAGGTCTGCTAAAGAAAAGCATCCATCCAGCCATTTCATTGGCAATAGCTATTCTCAAGCGCCCTGCTGCAAGGCCTTCCAGTGCAGCATACCTCACTCTCCATAAATGTCGCCTTACCTGGACTTGCTCCCGTACAGTGTTCTTGACTTTTACAGTTGCCAGGGTTACCTCTCCTTTCTTAGAGATAGTCCCTCACATATTCCTTCCTCCTACTGGTCTATTGTTGCCTCCTTTCCCTGACCTCTGTGCTTGTCCCATCCTGCTCTGCTCACTTGGGCGCCTCATCTCACCCAGCTTCCAAAATGTAGCATCAGTCCTCCCATACATTGCTTCTCCACAGCCGGCCTTCCAGATAGAGCTTTGACTTACACTAAAACAAATTTGGAGAGGAAGCACTGGGTACCTTGATTTAGTCTATACCCCAAAGAATATTTGTAAAACAAATTGTTCCTCCTCTCTACAGTGGTAGAGAAGTTTTATTGAAGAGTGAGAAACTTTTATAGTTCAAATAACAGGTAGAATTTCAAATCACAAACTAAATTCCATCACAAATGCTTCAATTTCAAGTCTTTATACTGCTTCTACTGCACTGAGGGAGTCGTAAGCTTGTGTGTTGTCTGCTACAGCTCCATACAGTACATAAGGGAGCCCAGAAAAGCTCCATATTATTTCCTACCCACACAGAAGAGTGAGCCAAACAAACAGATTAAGAGAAATTGAATATAGCTCGGCACACTCTGAAAGAGCGGACAGTTTTGGACACAGAGATGTTGGACAGTAGAGCAGTATGTTCTGATGTGCATTTCTACGTCTGTGTAAGCAACTTCGAGGACTGAAATAAATCAGTTATATGATGCCTGATCACATAGATTTGATAGCAGAATTAAGAAAGCAGCCAGGGATTTCCCCAGAATCTACATGGCATGAGGGATGCTTCAAGGTTGTAGATAGGGTTGTTTTGGTGCAGACCCAAGTAAAGAGTTGATAGACTGAAAAGATCATGTAATTTGAGCCTGGAATTTCACCTAGTGATCATTTATCCATCCCCGTAAATTCTGGTTGAACTAGGTTATATTTCTTATGAAGAATCTGTCATATCCCTAAATTATTTCAATAGGTACTTACTAATTTTGCTTTAAGGTTTTTATTTGGGGTGGTTTTGGTGCGGAGTTTTTTTTGTTTGTTTGTTTTTTTAACTTCTGTGTACAACATGCAGCCATTAGATTTCATTAAGCTGCGGCTGGTAGATTGGTCTCTAAAAATAAATCTTTTCTTCCCTATGGACATGTACAGATTCTGACAATATGCTTCTTGATTTCACCTTTGATAATATAAAGCTTACGAGCTTACTTTGATAAAATTAAGCTTACTAGGCATGACCACCTACTGTAGCCTGTATAGGCTACATTGACTTAGTAAGTGTATTGGATCAAAATGTTGGAGAGATAACATTGCCAGAGGGCTGATCTTAAGGACAGTTTCTGTTTTGGAAGTCTTTTTGGAGGAAAGACTATAACATCTTATGGAGACACTAATTTTCTTCTTTCTGATCTCTGTCTACTTAAGAAAGACACTCTTTCAGGAGCCTACAAAGACTAAGTCTCACACTGACCAAAACCTGCTAATGTCTTGTAGCTATTTTCCTACTACTATCTTTCTTTGAATGCTACATTCTTATAAGGCTGGTGAGGAAATATAAAACATCCAGTGTCCTGCGTCTGCTACTGATGGATTCTTTATCTGAATGAAAACACTACACCATTGTACCAGAGCTTTAATTTTTCCTTTGTTTGCCTCCATTTATTTATATAAAAGGATATGGCACTAGCAAATCTTGACAGAAAGGTTGCAAAGCATATATTATAATACTTTTTTTTTTTCAATCTCAGTTATCTTTTTCTCTATAGCTTATATTGACTTTCCTTGAAGCTAGGTAGTTCTGGCTGTCAAATGATTTCAGGCTGTCTCACTGATTTGCAAGTCTAATAAATTTTAAACTAAAAAAAAATCAGTTATGTGTTGAAGTTGGGATCTGAAATTAACGAACAGCAATTTACTTATGTTCTTAATTCAGAGTGTTGAGTTACCCCAGCTAATTGTATTCATACTTTGTGTACAATATCAGTGGGATATTGGGTATAATGACAATGGATGTAGCAACTTGAAGAAGGATTTGGGGATCACTTGATGGCTGAACAAATGTCTGTGATTCTTGAGCATGTGAGAATACCAAGCAGTAGTAGGAACATGTTATAGATATTCTTAATTGAACATTAAGACTCCAAGAGTATACTTGGTTCTGTTTTATCCATCCAGCAAAGAAACTGGAGAGGATTCGATTCAGAGTTTGTTTTTTGTTTTTTTTTTAAAAAGTATCAATAAGAATGATGTGGCATTTGGAAAAATAACCTTAACATGAGAGAAAAAGTCTATTTGTTTTATTAAAGAGTTGCTTAAGAAGTGACCTGATCATAGCTTGGGACAGGATTGTGTTGGAGACTTGTGCAGGGTAGAATTGGCTGTAAAGAAGCAGGTAAAAACTCCTGCTGACCAAAACACCAGCTGCCCCTCTGTGACTGTCTTTATTTTACAGACAGGTCTTGATTTGGTAGAAAACTCCCAACTTTAAAAAAATTCAATAAGAAAATTATTTTGTAGTGTTGTTTTGATAGGAGTCAGAGGATTTATAGGCTGCAGACAGCGTAAGCAGGTAACAGGCATGTAACATTTAACAGTACGTTTCCACCCACTGAAAGATAAAAGCAGAATTACAAGTGATTACTGAAATTAAGAAGCATCCTCTGAGATGTCTGTCATCTTAATTGAAGTGCCATTATGAAGAAATTGGCTTGTTACAATAATGTAATTTTTTAATACATGGAAAGGATATGTTCATGTAACAATATCACAAATTCAGCTTAACGATTTGGAAAACAGAAACTTCCTAAAGTTCTGGTAAGGAACAAAAAACCAAAAACCTGCAAGAACAGCAACCCAAAACTCAGCCTCTAGCAAATAAGTTATGTGTAATAGAACATCCCGTTGTTGTTGTTGTTGTTGTCTGGAAAACACTGCAGAAACTTAATTTGATGCTTAATTAATAGATCTTTCTGGTTGTATTCAGTCATCTTGGCCTACTGCAGAGCAAAAAAATGTTGGTTTTTTTTTTTTTTTTTGTTAGCCATGGAGAAACAGCACAGCTTCAAGAGTGCTTGCTGAATTTCCATCTCACGTATCATGAAAAGAGTTATTTATAAATTTCTGATCAACTATACATGAATAAACACAGAGATGGCATAAAAATGCCAAATACCTATTGACAAGACCTTTCATGGTGATTGCTGATACCTAATTCAGAAAAAAATGGAATTTAAATTATTATTCCACACTGAATTTTGAAGGCTGAGTCCCAGCCTTGAAATGCTATATTAGTGGAAAACGCTCTATTAGTAAAAACTGAGCAGATACATTGTAGCCCAAATTATATCAGGGTAGGATTCCAGAGTTCCTTGTTTATGTAAGTAATTTTTTTCTTTGTAATATCTATTATTAAAATTATTTGATTGAAGATAGGGTGTGCTTGAATAAGATCTGTTCCTGATGTGTAGAAGATGGTATCTTTGCACACTTGTGATGGAAGATCTCGGAAGTAAGACTTAGAAGCTTGTGGAGCCAGTAAGGGGCTACATTTTGAATGAATGTGTGGGAATGGAAATGAATCAATATGGGAGAAGAAAGTTCCTTTTATATAACCCAGAACCATAGTTGAAGAATCAAAATCCGAGTTGGAATATATTCTGTAAAAAACCTACACAAACATCTCCAGCGTTTTTTTGTATGTTTAGGCAAACTATGTACTTTTTCCCTATTGGAATGAGGACAGAAAATGTTGAGAAAAATGTCTTGCAAGTAGACTCTTATGAGGTGGGGGAGAAATGAGGGCAGGCGGCTGCTGCTGCTGCAGTCACGTTTTGTTATTACCTGTGGGTGGTTTTCCCTGTTCCCCACCAGCAGGTGCAGGGACGTGGTGGGGGCCACGGTTTGGGAGCAGTACATGCTTCCTGGCTGCTACACAGCACCACAGCTGCTACATTTTGGCTTGGGAGTCTGCACTGGTGGTGTGAGAAACAGAAATGAAAAAATAATGCAGATGGCTTTTATCTACAGCAATGAAAACATCTTAAGTTTGTCCACTGTTTCCATGGTGACCATGCCATCATATAGTCTCCCTGGGTAACAGGCAGGAGGAGGAGAATGCTCAGAGTCTTGAAATATATAAACCAGCATATTCTTATGAGAAATTGTTTTGCTCAAAAAGCAAATAGATAAGGGTGTTTTGGAGAACTGCATCTGTGCTTGTGCTTGTACAATCTCACAATGACAGTGGCTCTATTGATGGGACTGTCAGCTATTCAGAAAGCTGCATGTGAGAAGTAAGCCCCTGTTGCATCAGGTGGAATTATTCAGAGGCTTGTGACACCTGGATAAAAGGCTAATCTGCACATTACATCCTTTCTGGTTTTGGGTGTAGTCCATGCATATTCTGAAACTGGGTGACTGTGAACCACCTGCATTGGAGGTTTCTCTGCATATTTTTTTTTTTTTTGTCAATGTATACTCAGAAGATACCCACCCTTTTCTCATGCTGATAAATTGTTCTGTAATAATGTTTGGTTTCATTTTTGTGTTTTAAACAAAAAAAACCCCATAGTGTATCTTCTACTGACAGGGCTGGACCTGGGTGGCAGGGGAGAGCTGCCTGTGGGCTGGCTGCTGCTCTCTGAGCCAGGGAGAAGATCCTTCTGCTGGAAGGGCAGACTGCACCCTGCAGTCTTGGGGCAAGGGTCCAGCTGGGGAAACTCCAGGAGTTCCTGGGAGGAGCAGCCACACATGGCGAGCAAGGAGCTTTGTCCACAGGGGCAGACCAGCACAGACTGGACTTGGAGGTTTCCACACTGGGGACCACAAATTGGCTTCAGTCATATCACCATGTGCCCTTGTTGCTTCAATTCCCTGTCAGTCCCGTCTCTTTGTCCCTTTCTTCTTGCAGTTAGATGTGGGAGAGGTGGAGAGTATGACCGAACCTTACTCCATCAGATTTTCAATTTCTTCTTTTTCATTTTGACTTCAGTTACCCTCTGCCCTGGCTTGCCCTTGCAGGTGCCAGTTCCTGGGCACAAGGATTCCCATTCAGCTGGGAGCCCTAGAAGGACACTTCACAAATATGTGAAAAGCTGGTTTTCATTTACATGAAATTATATTATACATATATAAATATACACTGCATATTTATCATCTGCATCTGCAAGGCACATGCACTGTATCTAATAGATCCTGTACAGAAATGGTAAATTTTTGCCTTTAAAAGACAAAGTCTTAGGAAATGCTTCACTTGTGCTTCCTACAAAGCTAAGGCACACAAAGGTGGACACGGGAATCCGCAACTCCAGCAACTCAAACAAGTGCTATGGACCCAGTGGCTACTGTTGAATGGGGCTGAAATGGTTTGACCTTCCGTTATTCCAAAAATCTTGTTTATGGGCAAAGAGGATGCATGAAAGTAAGCAAATAAGCATATACTTTAAGAATAAATGCTTGCCTTTACTTATATAATATAATGGAAATATTAACAGTCTAGTTATTATTAGTGTAGAAAAAGCAAGACTAATAATACCTCACCTTGAGTGTGGGATATATTCCTGGTTGTGTGGCAAGTCAGCTGGCCTAGCAGTACTGAAACTCATGGTTTTCAGCCCATCTCTAAGCTCCAGAAAGCTGTGTAGAGCTGTTATCATTAACACTTCACCTGGTTTTTAATCTTTTGCTCCTGTCAGCTGCAAACTATCAGCAGAGTATTTTTGTATTTGCTTTCAGGAATGGGTCTGCCTTCTTGATGACCTTAATCAAAGTAGAGAGGTTTGAGATTTGGCAGACTGTTTGTGTCAAAGCATGACTTGATTGATGGTGTAGCCAAGGCATGCTCATTACTCAAAATTGTTCTGTTGGAGGGTTGGATCTGCTTGTCTGTGTCCCATGTACTTTCTGAGCACAGAAGTTGGTACCTGGGAGTTTCCAAGAAGATGTTCGCATATAAATATATATATAACCTCTTCCCCCACCCCAGTCCAACTAACAGAAAATCTGAAAATGCAGAACTAAGGTACCATTTAATATCGAGCCATCAATGCAGAAAGCAGCAAAGACTGTGACATACCTAAGGACTTGGGGCAAAAATGGAGATAGTAGAAGAGGTATGAATGATTATCATAGATGGAAAAGAAGATAGATGGTTGGTTGGTCCCCAGGTATTCTATTGTGGTGCTTAATTTACTACCCGTCCTGTTTCAGAGAATTATGGAAAGAAGAAAAGCTCCTTGCTGTAACTCCACAGCAGGTGAGTGTCTTAATGCTAAAAGTTTTGCAGTGGTGATGATAGTCTCTAGCTTGTTTTTGATCTCTCTCTTGGTCCTGTTACTACCGCTCCTTTTTGTCTTCTCTTCCTTGCTTTAAGTCATCAAACACTCCAAGATTCACATCTGCATGAAAAAGAATAATTGGGATATATGAAGGGTGCCACTTCCAGCCTTCATAATGGTCACCACTACAGAGTTTATGAGAAAAGGACATAGATGTTATGCTCTGGAGTAAATATACTGCCTGGTATCTGCAATCAGTAAATCTCAGGCAGAGCTGTCTTTGTTTATCTTGCATATTTTTATTGTGATGTTCAGCAATTTGATAATCTGTCACTGAATGGTCCTGATTCCTTGCTGCTCAACCTCAGCTGATACATGTGTTTTCAAGGAGGTCTGGAGTTTGGAGGACTTTGGAGCACTTTAGGAATTAAAACTCTTAAGTAGGAGGAAGAAGGGGAGGAAATACTTTGTGACCTCCTGTCCAACAGTCTTTCCAAATACATTAAATTGTCATGCCACTTCTAAATAACTATTACTCTATCAGGGTATGATAACATTTAAGATGAAGTTTTCATCATCCTTAAACTTTGATTGCTTTAAGTAGGCTTTGACAATAGAGCTAAGCTAAGAAACTGCTGCCTTTCAATTTTATTTTCCAGAAATCATGAATTAAGTGTTGAGATGTGGTGAAAAACTCATTGTGGTTTGACTGACGCAGAGTGACCAGGCTACTTTGGGGATAGTGTAAAGGGTTGCTTGTTTACTATCTGTAAAGTTGCAAGATGAAGGGCTAGTAATACAACTGGAAGGAAATTCACACTGGATCACAATGATAACCAGTTTTTTGTTTTTCAGATGGGTTATTAGCTTTGTAGATTCTTACCTTGTGCTGATTCACAGCAAGGACATCTTTTGGAAAGCTTCATGGAGACTTCTCAGCCCCACATAATTATTATTTTCCTCTCTATGTTTCTGTTTTAAGAGATTCCAGGGAATCAGTTAAGAGAGAAGATGATTTCACCTTACACACTAGCAGGTGTGTCTGCTCGGAAGTGCAAAGGTGTGATTTTACTGGTTTATAACTTAAAGCCAGATAGTACAGTCTACTATTTTGATGCTAGTAAGCTAATTGTAGTGTAAATAATGGGAAAAGCTCAATAAGTACTNTAATATTATTAATATTTAATAAAGCCTCCCTCTGTCTGATCTCTGCATGCACTGTCATAAATATAATTTCAAGCTTTCTTTGTGTCTGCTGTGATTTTTGTCCCAGCTTCTGTAGCACTGCCAGCTACCTCATGTTCCCTAATGCCTTGGGAAGAGGCAGCTGTGGCTAATGTGGAGTGTGTGTGTGGCCAGGCAGCACCCATGTGCTGTCTCACCTTACTAGTTAAAGTGCTCTAGTTTGCATCTTCCTGTTGCTTGGTCATTAGTTTTCATCCAACTTAAAAATAATCCTTTGGGACTTCAAAAAGGTGAAGGGTTATGAAAGGAGAATGATGGATAGGAGGAGAGGATGAATTCCTGGACGTGCGGGCTAAAACCAGGCTGAAAACAACTGGCACGTTTAGGAAGTCACTCCAGAAGTGAAAACACAAAGACCAAGACTTGATGTTTCTTGCAGCTTTAGAACTCAGTGCCTGGGGATTAAAAAGAAGCTTTTCCTCACTGTAGTTGTTTGCTATGTGTAAGACAAACCCTCCCCATGTGTAATGCAGTCGGTCTAGGGGAGAATCTTTGCTAATGCCCCTGTTAGGGGTTGGTGGATTGATGCTCAGGGAAGGATTCGGAGCTTGCCATTTGTGGGAACAGGATGATCCTTTCTGGATTTCAGTCACAGACAGCACAAAACCAGTATTTGTAAACAATGACAGAAGCAACGAACAGTATGGAGGAGGAAGAAATAGCACCAAAAGGAAAATCCATCACATTGCAGTAGTGGTAAATTTTAAATTCATCTTAAAGTGAAAGGACAAGTCACAACCAACAGCTTGGGGTAATTCTTGGAAAGAAGGAACCTGCTGAAAACTGTTGTTAGGGCAGATTTTAGGAAAAAAAGAATATGTAAAGAGGTGTATTTGTATGGGTTCCAAAGTGTTAACTGAAGTGGTATAAATATGTTTCCAAAAATACACGTTTATTAAGAATGTCAGTGGAACTGCATGAGTCTTCACCAGGGCTGACTTCCTTTCATGTTTATAAATCTTGCCTGCTTGCATGGTCTCCAAAGCAATTTGAAATTCCTTATTTGCATATTTATTTCTTAACCTTAACATACCAGTGAAATGTATAACCATCTCCATTTTATTATGTATCTCATGCTTGATTTGAAATTAAAGGAAAAGAAGCAGTTCATTAAACTGTAAGCTATGACAACTGCAGGGTTTTTTAAATGAATTTTCCAGTGAGTGAAATTGTTTCTGTGATTTTTAACTGCAGCTATATTTTGATATGATCATGAAACTTTTTAAGGTTGTTTTTTGCTGTATGTGTAAAGAACCAATAACAGATGTATACCAGGTAATTCTGCATTTAAAACAGAATATGAGTCTGCTTCTGCAAGAATTGCCATGTCAATACTTCATTAATAAGTACTTCTGTGAAGCTGCTTTGTGGTAGAGAACTTGTGTATATCATTCCCCAGGATGAAGGGTTAGGGAAAGACCCCCTCCATTTACAAATCTGGCTGAAATAATTCATAAATATTAGCTCACTTTGCAGGAAGAATGTGTGCTATATAATAACAGCATATCTATTCATCCAACCAATCCTGTGACTATAACTTTTATTATAAATGAGATTTTTCTAGAAGTAGACTATTACCAGAAAACAAGAGAAATATTCCCTCTTTCAATGAGATTTCTCTTGTCCATAAAAACACATCTCATGGAAACATTTATATGACAACTATAATCAGTGTAAAATGAAATAAATGCTAATGTTCTACCCATGTAATTCATCTGTATGATCTCCATATGGAAAACATCCACTAAAAATTCTCAATTAATACTACTGACATTTTGTATAGAAGGGAAGGCTGAGCAATTTGGGTAGTTTTGTTGTTTGCAGTATATTGTGCTTATTCTCTTTGCGAAGAAGGAGAATTGTGCTTAAATCTTCATGTATTTGAATCATACAAATAGCTTAAGTATATAAATTGCTTTTTCAGGTAATGGTCACAGTGTTCTAATAAGCGATGCTTTAAAAGTTAATGAATTGGTTTAAACTTTAGTGTTTATATAGTATTTTAGTGCTGAAAGCATATAAAAAAAGTCTCTAATTATTCGATTTCACGCCCTCTTCTTGTGTCAGGCATATTAGTCGCCCTGAATGTCTTTGACTTTAGTTTCAGCTTGAAGTAATTCAGAATTACTCTTGTTACCATATGTGAAGGTGTGATGCTCTTCACATACTGGGCCAGGTCTGATCTGCTTGATTTATTTATATACTCTGAAAGATATTTTAGAATGATTGTGTAAAAAGGAAAGTGATTTCCCATCTTCAGAGTTTCAATCACAGCTAATGATTTTCATTGCAACATATTCTGTTCAAAGATGGAATATTCAAAATATTCAAAATGCTTGAAACAGAATGTGGAAATAAAAAAATTATCTAAGTTCCTCATCTCATTTAATTCCATCTTGATGTAGTTGGCAAAGAAACAGGACTACTCTCTGCACTTTTATTTTGTGGGATAAATAAGTCAAGCTCATTTAGCCTCCCCCTAAGACAGGATTTCCATTCCCATTATTATTTTAGAAGCCTTTCTCTGCATCTGTTGCAGTATGAATTAATCATTCTCAAATGTTATGATTTGAGATGCGCATAGTAGTCCTTCTTGGGTTACCATTTATGTCTGGAAACATTTTGGTAGATAATATTAAAAATTACATTGTGTGTTTTCACACCTATATGTGATCAGTTGTTAAATTAAAATATTTTTCTCTTTTTTTCCAGTCAATGAGCTCCAATCATAAAGTGTGTGGTTCTGCTTTACCCATTTATAAGTGTATGTCCAAGCTCTGCTAAATTTTAGTTTTTCATTATGTTATTCCTTAAAGCCATAATATTTCAGCGAATATCTAGACTATTGCAATAGGTGAAATAAGGCAACTCAATGTGTTAAGAAAATGTATACTTTATATTACATGGTGTGGTAGAAGTACAGTAGAATGAAGCACACAGAGAAGTGGTAGAACAGCAAGAGCTTCTGCTCCACTGTTTTGCTTAGCGCAGGGATGGTGCTGGTCTGCATGGTGGAGCCTAGGCAGGAACCTCAGCAGTGTCGGCTGAAAGATTAAAGGGTAAAACTCAAAACTGACAAAACAAAAGCCTAACCCACCTTCACCCTCTCTCATTGTGCTCCTTCATGCTTAGGGAAACCCTAAGCTAGAGGAATGTGGCTGAATATGTCCTGATGAAGGCAAAAAATTATTGTGATTACTGAAAGAACCTAGTATTTCCTTCTGCAAAGTGGACCTGTTAACAATATTGTTACTCAAGGTTGAAAGCATAACTGATGCATAAAGCTGCTACCCCACCTTTAGAACCACTAAACCACTTTTAAAATAAGAAAGTAATGTCAACCTATCTGAGCATGACACAGAGCATCCTGGGTAGTGAGTCTCAAGGCACAAGGGGAAACCCTGAAGTCACCTAGAAAGAAAACCTTTGTGCCTAAATACAGAGAGTGTCTATGTCTAAATACAGAGAGTATTCCATGTCTATGCTATTGGGTTACTCTGTAGATTCCTCAGACTAAGTAAATTACTGTTCGCTTGCATGTGCAACATGTACAGGTATGTTATGTAGTCCAGTTGTTAGCTGTAGGCTAGAGCAATGTAGTTATGGTGTCTGTTGTAGTCAGGAGTGCGTTTGCATCCTGCTAAACCCGGTCTGAGCAGGTTCATATAGTTAGACTGGGTGCAAGCCAGTGATGCTCTGGGGCAAAAAGCAGGAGCTACTAGGCCAGTATGCATAATCCCAGCACAAAGGTAAGGCTGTACCAGATGGACTGTTGTTACACAAGCTAAATTGATAAAAGCCCTTTGCTGTAGGGCATGCATTTGCCTTCAAAGTAGGGGAATCCTGACCATCAGTCCCAAAGGAGTTACTTGCCTGGGTGGTCTGCCCCCCATGGCCCCTTTCCTCCTTCAAAACAATGGGTAAATCAAATTGCTCTTTTAAGATCTTTCTTATACAATATTAGCTTTCTTGCATTCATTTAGGAGGTAAAGGGAGGAGGAGAAGGAAATACCACATTTCTTATAGTTGTACAAGAAGCACAGTAGGGTCCTCTGCTTAATTTTGCTTCACCAATAGGAAGAATTCGTTGCAAGAGTCAAAATCCTACGGTGAGATTTAAACTCTGCAGCATAACTTAATGTATTAACAGGGACAAATTCACATCTGTCAGTGCAACTGTAACCAGGAGACTGTCTAGTCCTAAACCTTAATATTTTTATGTGTCCAATATCTGATATCTAATATGTTTAATGTTCTCTGTGTCTACCTTAAACAGTACCTCTGCTTTAAGGATGTTTGTGCGTGGTAGCATGTCTTCAAGAAACTAGAATTTCCATTATTTGGAACAGAAATGTGATAGAGGAACAAGCAAAATAGAACAAGAGGCAGATGGAGACAAAGAGAGTCATATTGGGTGTGTTATGTGTGAAACCAGACTTGCAGTTTTCAATTGCTGAGTGTAGGAACTGGGAAAGGAGTGTGACTTAGAAATGCAAACCTTAAATTTCTAAAAGTTATTGTTTGTTTTTGGTTTCTGGTGTTTTGGAAATTTTCAGGGATTGTGGGGCATTTTTTTTTCATAACATATAGAGCCCTAGTCAGCTGACGGTCAGGGCTCTCTTGTATATGTCAATTTGGAGATGCAGAGGTAACAAAAATCTCTAATACCCTCTGAAAATTTGGGTTTAAGACTTAAAAAAGCCTAGCTGCAAAATCCTCATTTCCACTATGTGAAAGCCCTTAGCTTCATTCCTCATTTCAGTTATTAAGATTGCAACAACTTTTTCTGTGTTGCAACTCTGTATTTTTACATATTAACTGACAGTGACTGACCAGGGTCATTTTTACATCTATAGTGTTTCCAGTTGTTATAAATGATGCCAGTAAGGAACGCTGCATCAGATGTCTAACTTGCTGCAGGAACAAAATGACTCTTAATTGTGTGCCAGCATGAGGAAGAAGGTTGTAATTTAGAGACCAAAAAGAGAACTAAGAGGTGTTAATTATCTCATCTCTTTGTACATTTGTCAGTTTTTAACTGGCCGCTATAGTTTTAATGTACAAAAGAACTCTGTCCCTTTTCCATTTTGTTACCTAACATCAATTCATTGCCAGGGCTGTGGTCTTTTGTCATAGCATAACCTGAGAACTGCTTTCTGTGAGTGAACTGAAGAACATTTTTTCCGTTCTGTAAATCAAGATGTTTTAATTCAAATGAGCAATGAGGTATCTTCTCAATAACATTAAGGTCATGTAAAAAAAAATTACATCCTCAATTATGATAAAGCTGTTTAATTGTGTTATCTTGTATAATAACAGAGTACAAGGTGAAAATTAATTGGTTGATTTTTTTCTTTAAAAAAATCAGATTATCACTATTTTAAATGAAGAATATTCTTTTTGTGACAATAGTGGGAGACAACTTCTTTTTTCCCTGTTTCTGAAGTAACTGTGTGTGACTCAGCTTCAATAAATTTATTTCTTTTAACTAGATATAACCTTTAATCTGGATTCTCTGGCTGTTCTTATTTTTCATGGTAGGAATATTAATCTAGAGTTATGGGACAGATTTATGTTGGTAGATGACTAGCGTCAGAATATGCTCAGATTTTTAGAGTGTAAACTTCATGTTAAAATCAAAAGTAAGCTTCTGCCCCAACACTTTCAAAACAAACTTGAAATGACCATACATAAAAGAAAACCAATACACTTGAGGAGAATGAAGAGAGAAGTTCTGGACATTTTTAAGTGAAATAATTAATGTTGGTTTGTATTGCTAATAAGCTTATGATCACTTCTGCTGGGGGAATGAGAAGAGGGATGAATGTATGGTAGTGGAGAAGTGAGAATTGCAGTGGGGCAGTAAAACCAAGTCAGAAGTAACAAACGTGACTCAAACATGAACATGTTTTTCAGCTAAAGGGTGCTGTGTTTAACTGTAGATTGAGGATACAAGTAATGTTTTTGTTCCATTTGGTGAATGTTTGGCATCCAGTTTCCTTGCCACCTGGGTTCCCTGTCTGACCCCTGACTGGCAGTACTAGATCTATGCCAGCTTCCAACCTCTAGTTTACTGTTATGTAAAGTACATATTATCAACTTATGTATCTTGATATAATTTGGACTTGAACTGATAAGCCTTGACAGTGAAACATGGTTTCTGTTATAACACAATCTTACAAGGGTGTTGAAAGCTGAAGTGTGTCAAAACTTGTTAATCTTCTGTTCTTTGGTTACTGTCCTGCACCGGGCTATGGATGGATCTAAGCATCACTACAAACTTAAGGAAGTGAGACAAGACTACAACAAACTTCTAAACGAAGCATGACAAACAAAAGAGACTTGTTGTGTGTTTCCTAACCCATTTGCCTAACCTTTGGAGCCGTCTACCTCCACCTGTCTCTGAGGAACTGAGTTTCACATTGCTATTTATAAATAGAAATAACCTGTTTGAGTAAATGGCGATAATGGCAATATAGTCAAGATTCTCATAAAGGCATCAATTTCAGCAACAAAGTATCTTTTCCTTTTATTAGAAAAAGGGTTATCACTTGTGTGCAAAGATACTAGAACCTTCATTCAGGGATATATTCATGTGGCTGCCTTCAGGTCAGCTGAATAGGCACACAGAGGTCAGTGTATCTATTCAGTGCTTAAACAAGATCAGAGCAATGCTGTTAAGAGACAGTGAAGTTCATCAATTCTGTTCACTTAAATCTATGTGAGATTATAATTTGACTTCAGCAGTCTCCTAGCATTAACCTACTTTAGCTTCATTGTGTGTGCCTGGCAGCTCCGGAGCCATATGTTCAAGAGCCATGTGGCAAAGCTGAGGCATCACCCAAGTGGGAGAGGGAGTGGTTGGGTAGTGAGGCCAACGCAGCCTTAGGGAAAGGGGTGAGGAGGCATTTGGAAGAAGGAAAATGTTATCTTGTCCTCTATTTTACTTAGTAGATCCGAAATACAATTGTGACAAATGTGTTTGAGACGGCCCTTATCACAGGTAATTCTGGGGCTGAGCCTGGGAGTTTTCCAGGGAAAATGTTCTGTATTTCTCAACACAACTCGGAGAACTCCATGAAGGATGCTGCTGTTGGCAGTAAGGCATGCACAGTCTTAAACACTGTATTGTTTCTGCCCTTAATTTTAAGGATTAAGGGATAGATGTCTAGGCCTGCTCAAAAGATTAATATAGAATTAGTGTATGACATGTATGACATATTAATCAGTACCACTTTAGGTTTAATTTTGTAAAATACCGACCATCAACTTTAGCATGTTGTAATACTCCATCCTCATTTTTACAGCGTCCACCATAAGCTAACTGGCTTAATGCATTACATTTATAGGATTAAATGAAAAATATTGTTATTTTTTAGATAGATTTTTTTTTTTTATGGCAGTAAAGGACCAAAGTTTCTTTGAAGAAATTTCTCGTGTGGGTAGAGTGGAGTGCAAATAGCCATGCTTGTAAAAACTTGCCACATAAATATGGCTAAAAAGGCACAGATTTATTGTAGAAGCTTTGGGAGGGGCAGTACTTTGCTTCCTTGCTCTGTTAGCAAGAGCCAGTGTGGTATGCAGTCCTGTGCCATGAGGCAGTTATTTCTGCTATTGCACAATTCTCTTGCTTTCTGGAGAGACAGAGTCTCAATCTACTGCAGTAGCAATGTGTGTACAATACTTTCATGGAAGCAGTCTGTTGCATTTTTGAAACACACAAACATTTTTTTAATGGGTACCACTCTATCCTATATACTGCAGTTTTAATGCAAAGTATTGCGAAGTCTGATTATTTTAGCCCGAAGTTATAAATGTAATTTGGGGGGGAGGTTTAAAGCTTAAAATCTGAAGATAAGCTAAAGGTCAAGCAAAAAACATTTATCTCCTGAAGCTGCAGAACAAGTAGAGATCTTTCTAAGTAGATCGAGAGAAGTAAAGTAATGATACTTTTTTTTTTAATACCAGGCTACAATACTTAAGATGTATTTAATAAGCAGTTGTGATCTAACTACAAAATAGGCTGAGAAATACTGACTTCAAGGAAGGTGGAAGAGAGCACAGTATTAGTGCCAGTTATAAAGTATGACCTTTCACTGAATAGTTAAAGGTGTTCAGGATGGTTAAAGGGCAGATGAAACTATTGGTGTGAGCTTACTTTGCTGGGATATAAAAGAATTGATAGTGGTTGAAGAGCAGTCCCTGATGCCAGTGAATTCCTTTTATCCTGATGCTTTGCTTACATGCTTTGTGTAAGCAGCAGCACCTGTGTTTTGAAACATATGCCACCCATGGGTTTTGTACAGAATGGTGCTGTGGTTTTGATTTGCAGCTTTTCTTCAGCTGAAGGAAACTAAGCAGCAAAGAAAGATGTAAGAAAGACAAAAAGAATGCGCCAATTGAAATGCCTGATTGAAACACTGATGAAATAATCTAATATTCTCCTAATGTACAAATAAGCCTGTTCTGTGATTGCCCCATGGGTACTATGCAATAGCAGATGAGAAACCAAGTGATTCGTTGATTCTCTATGGGAGTAAAATTGACTTACATAGTGACAGAAGTGAGAGACAGAATGCTCTTGAAGAAATTATTTGTTAATATGTCATCCGTGTTTAGCATTAGGCTAAAGGAGTATAAAACCGAATGTAATCTGTGGTTGGGAAAGAATTGGGAGATGTGTTTTTGCTATAGTTTTAGTAAGTTTGAAATTGTGAATTTGGAGCTACTGCAGAGATGGTGTTTGTTTTTTTGTTTTTATTTTTTTTTTGTGGTACTAAGATTTGTTAAATGTGATCCGATATACATGGAAATCATCATAGTGAAATCTCTGGAGATGCTTTAATGTTGTACAGAGGGAAAAGTAATTAGAATGCATAAGAATTTCTAAATGTCAAGATACATGAGTAAACACAAACTCATAATTTGTAGAGTTTGCAATTACTTATATGTGTTTATGCCTTCCTCATAGAATGCATATATGAATTTTTGCCTTCTATGATGGCGTGACTGGCTGGGTAGATGAAGGCAGAGCAGTGGATTTACCTCAGTCATTTACCTCACCTTCAGCAAGGCTTTTGACACTGTCTCCCATAACGTCCTCATAGGTAAGCTTAGGAAGAGTGGGTTGGATGAGTGGTCAGTGAGGTGGATTTTGAGAACTGGCTGAACGGCAGAGCTCAGAGGGTTGTGATCAATGGGGCAGAGTCTGGCTGGAGGCCTGTAACTAACGGTGTTCCTCAGGGGTCTGTGCTGGGTCCAGCCCTGTTCAACATATTTATCCGTGACCTGGATGAAGGGATGGAGTGTAGCCTCAGCAAGTTCGCTGATAATACCAAGCTGGGAGGAGTGGCTGATATGCCAGAAGGCTGTACTGCCATCCAGCGAGACCTGGACAGGCTGGAGAGCTGGGCTGAGGGGAACCTCATGAAATTCAACAAAAGCAAGTGCAAGGTCCTGC